>JANIHY010000004.1:58565922-58576890 GCA_027479065.1 Erythroxylum brevipes | reverse complement strand
ATGGTTTAGATTTTAGAATAATTTTTAAAATATTGGTTAACGAAAACTTTTTTTTAAATTATTCAACTAAATTATTTAAAAATATTTGAAAATTTAAATATATAAAAATAAAATTTAAACATTGAAATGAGACTTGAAATATTATTATTTCTAGAAGTTCACTCATTTTTATAATTAAAAATTATTTTATGTCACATTTTTTAAGTGAATAATTAAATAATGTAAACACCGTCTAAGTACATAAGCATAAGGGTTTTATCTAGGGTTTTTCTCTACACCGACCAAGATTGAGTCTTTGCAATTCATTTCCTAACAGTTAATGTCTTCTCTTAGATCGTTGAAATCCCATGCTCCAACCGCATTAAGTTCAGACCCAGAATCACAAATTGTGAGCTAAGACTCAAAATAGGGTTTTAACCCCACAGAGACCTATTTGTGAAATAAAGCTCATGTCTATGGAGGCCAGAGTTGGTATGGTTGTTGAAGGAGGGCAGAGGGCTCTGAATTCTGCGGCGGCTCACGGCGGTGTCGTCGACGCCGGCGCTAGGAAATTTCGGCAACATCAGAACAGTAACATCAACCACAACAAGCAGCAGTCTTTTACCCAACAATCCCAGTTGGGGACCGTCCAGCAGCTTCTCGCCGGCGGCATTGCTGGCGCTTTTAGCAAGACTTGTACTGCTCCTTTGGCTCGTTTGACAATTCTCTTTCAGGTGCGTTTCTCGGCTCATGATTTGTTGTTTCGATGTGTTGTTTGGAAAGGATGCTGCTTTTCTAAATTTTCTTTTGTTGTTTTGGTGAGAATTTGATTTTGGCCTTTTCGGGTTGAGCACAACGTTTTGGCAATTCGGAGCCACTGTTATTTGATAATGTTAGAAATTATGGATTTTTTTTGTTGGATTTTGATGAAAATCTATTTTTGCGTGGGATTAAGTAAATTTTTTTACCATACTTTTGGTGGCACAGCCGACCTTACCAGAGTAGGAAAGAAGAAAATAGAAAGAAATAAATATTTCTGTATTCCTCTTCTCTAATCTGTGCTGTTAAAGGAAATGGTTTATGATGAATGGTTTGATTCTGCGAATAACATTTTCTGTCGGAAGTAAATTCATTGATTGAACAGAATTTGCTTGCTTCCAAGACTTTAGGATCAGTGATTGAATCTGTAAATTTCAAAGGTTGCTTTTTGAACATATCTGGGAAGATTTGTTAATTCTGCCGACTGCCTAACGTGTCAATTTATTAGGTTCAAGGTATGCACACTGATGTTGCAGCTTTAAGCAAGTGTACCATATGGCGTGAAGCTTGCCGTGTTGTTAATGAAGAAGGGTTTAGAGCATTCTGGAAAGGCAATCTGGTCACTATTGCTCATCGTCTTCCTTATTCTTCAGTTAGCTTTTATGCTTATGAACGCTACAAGAGTGTAAGCATCCAAGCTACTTCTTTAACTTGTGTATGGAACTGCTTTTAATTGACCTACTAGCTTGGTGCTTGCTAAATTGCTGTATTTGGTCCCGGCCAGTTGTTGCAATCAGCTCTTGGACATGAGAATCAGAGGGGAAATCCAACTGAAGATCTTGCAGTGCACTTTGTTGGTGGTGGTCTGGCAGGAATAACAGCTGCCTCTGCTTCATATCCCTTGGATCTTGTAAGGACACGGCTCGCAGCACAGGTAACTCCATCATCCTTGGGTGAGCGAGAAACTGTCTTTTCTGGTACACGAGTATTCATGGATGCTTAGAGAGGGTGTTGTCTTTGGGGGTATAGTGGAAGATGTGTTTGATGTGTGCTTACAGTGAGTGTTTTTTTGGGGGTATAGTGGGTGTTGCTTTTTCAAGCTTTTTCCTGACTTAGTCAGGTTGGATTTTACAGAGAAATACATTGTATTATAGAGGTATCTGGCATGCCTTTAGTACAATATGCAGAGAGGAAGGATTCCTAGGTTTGTATAAAGGACTTGGAACAACACTACTGGTATGCTTCTCTTTTTCTTTTTTCCCCTGGTATCTTCCATGCTTCATTAATTAATATTCAGATGTATAAATGAACGTGTATTGTTTTGCAGGGTGTTGGACCAAGTATCGCAATAAGCTTTTCTGTATACGAATCTCTCAGGTCACTTTGGCAGTCGCAAAGGTGAATACTTATCATGGATGATGAAGCAATATGGTCTACTATGTTGTTTTTACTACTTACTTGTGCTAACAGCTTAAGTATCTGTCATTTGACTCAGGCCCAATGATCCTACTATTGTAGTCAGCCTTGCTTGTGGGAGTCTCTCGGGCATTGCATCATCAACAGGTAACTGACCCACGACTTGCCTCATATCATTGCTATATAACTCCTTTGTGTAGTTATTGTGCTAGTAAACTATTCATCAGGAAATTCTGTATATGTGATTTGTTGCTTGGTAGGTAGGTTCAGAGTGACTTCATTTCCTCTTGAGGAATGTTACCTGTAAGATATGTAAGTTAAACAGTTATCCTGAGTATGCATATAAATCATCCCTCTGTGATTTGCTTATTTAGGTGTGGTTATGAATTAATTGTTCGGGGGACTGGTGTAGAAGTAAACATATTGTTAACATCATGATGCGCTTTATCACGTGATACAGTTTTTCTTTCAGAAACAGCATTATGTGCTTTATCACGTGATACAGTTTTTCTTTCAGAAAAAAATAAACTGCTTCTGCAACAAATTGTTGAACTAAAAGCATATTTTTACTAAGAGATATATGTACTGGTTCTTAATCTGGAAGTTGATTACATGTTTTGTCTGTAGAGGAAGGTTTGATAAAGTGACTACTGTCCTTTCTTCTGGGCAAAGAAATAGGTTATGCTTTCAGAGCTCCTTTTAATGGACCTTTTACTGCTTCTATACTAACATTGGATACTTTGTGACCTTCTATTCGATGACTGTTCAATATTCTGTTAAGTTTCAGAGATTATATATTCCCCTTTTTTTTTTTTTTTTTTAATTCTCATGGTTTCCAGTCCATACCTTTTCACTGTAATTTGCAGCCATATTTCCTTTGGATCTTGTGAGGAGGAGAATGCAATTGGAAGGTGCTGGTGGTAGAGCACGTGTCTATACAACCGGGTTGTATGGAACATTTGGGCACATTGTCCGAAGCGAAGGCCTGCGAGGATTGTATAGAGGGATTCTACCCGAGTACTGCAAGGTGGTTCCCACTGTGGGAATTGTCTTCATGACATATGAGACATTGAAGATGCTTCTGGCTAACGTTTCTACTAGTTGATAACTACACAAATTTTTTATATTTGACATTTGCCCATAAATAGTGTCTCTTGGAGTTAACGTATTCTAGCTTATAATATGAAGAGGAAGAAACACGGGTGAATTAGGAATCAGAGTTGCCATGATCGAAGATTGGTGGAGATGTTTTCTCAGGCTAGTAGAGAAGCTCGATGGTGATAAATTATTCGCCACTGCTGCTAAATTTTCATGTATAGATAGGTAGAGCATTGTGATATTGACAAAAGTGTATCTCATTGCATATGTAGGATTCATTGATGGTCATGTCATCAGAGAAATTTTGTTTCTGACAACATGTTTATGTATTTGATGCATAGCATGTTCCGGTGGAATCACCAACAGATTTTTTAATGACAATTATCATTTGGTAGCGTTACAGTGATTTGAAGAGAGTGTTTTTATAATTACCCAAAGAAGATGGTTCAGTCTTCTTGAAAAAGCAGTCAAGATCATATAACATTGTCTGTGTAAAGTAAAGCTACCTCGCCTATCAGTGGCTTGAGAAGAACAAAATCAAGGACGATTCTTAAGATAGAGCACCTTATCACCCTTTAGACTATATGCACCCTGGTCTCTACACGAGCCCTTTCCATGGAATAAATCTTGTCTACTTTAAGAACTCTTATAAATTCCTGTAATCATTCATACGATCATTAACATCTTTCCATAAACTTTCTTTGTACTAATTGTCTTCTAACATCCTTTGTTTTCTGGTTATACGTACCATTGTAGTTCCTCCTACGATGTTTGATTATATTGGGTCAGGATCTGGTAATCTGCATCCTGAGGTTTACATTTTCCACTTCTGCTGGATCTAGTCCTCGGGATGCAGATTATCTCGTCCTCGCTGGCAGTGAGAAACTTTTAGTACCCACAATAATGAAGCTAACCAACTTGAGCTGTTCCTCTCTTCAGGTAGTAACTTATCATGATTCCTGGATTGCATCAGGTAGTTCATAGATCGGTATTGGTTTCTGTCAGGAATATGAAAGCTGAAGTTCCATGTCACTTTTCCTGGATTCTCAAGCAATGTTTATATGTCATTATGAATCTTCAGTTACTTTGAGGAGAGATTTTAAGGTTGCTGGAGTTGCTGTTGTTCTCAAAATATCTTGTTACAATTGCTGTTATGTTGCTTTTGAATCCGTTATTACAATTGTGATCGTATTGTCCGTAATTATCATAAAAGATTGCAAATGTTGTTTAAAACCCGATGAGACTTCTAACATCCGCATCAGCTGGAAATAATTTTTCTATCAATTAAGAGTATTATTTTTTTTACTTTTTCAAAATTTACGTTCAAAGAGTCTTTTTTTAATTTTTTTTTTGTTACCCATAAGATATTTTTGGAGGGTCTCAATTATGAGAAATTAAGTCATCCACACTTAAACTAATCAAAAAAACTTTTCTTTTTTTTGATAAAGAGAAATGAACAGTACAAATTACATGACAAAGAGGGAGAAACAGGTTCCCAAAAGATCATCTAAAAGGATTAAGTGACACCCTATGGGTGTGGAAGCAAAATAAGTACTCCATCGGCCAACTGCCCAGCATAATTGACCATCCAGTCGGTACATCTATTGCTCTCTCGATAGACAAAACGATAAACAACAGTCCAGTTCTTCGTAAGCAACAGATGGATGCTGCGGACTATGGGATTGAGGGTCTAGGATCTTCTATCCGCGGAGGAGAGAATGTCGAAGACCAGCTTGGAATCAACCTCCAACTCGATGTGGCGAAAGCCCCGATCCTAAGCAAGATTAAGTCCGAAAAACACGCCCCAAAGCTCCGCAGTCATGTTAGAACACCATCTCATCTTTCGGGAGAAACCCCCTAGCTAACGGCCTACTGTCGCGAAGAAGTGAAACTTTAACATTGTTTTATGTAACTTTTGAATCAACCAGATTTTGAGGGTAGTAACGTTCTCTGTCTCACACCATTCAACCAAATGCTTACGAAATTTTCAAGTCACTTTTATTTGTAAAGGGATACAGTTTCTGATAGACATGATTGCCTGGAAGATGATAAGAAAGATGCTTTCCTGATAGTTGGGAAATCTGGCCTTTGACTGTTTGACAGGCTTTCTTGAAAACTTAAAACCTGCCGCTCGAGCTTCTGAAATCAATCATAGCATCTCAAGAATCATCAAGTTGTTCAGAAATTAACTCAGAAAATTTCAAACAGTGGATTCCATTAAACCATTACATACAAGCTTATAGGCTCAATGAATATCAACCATTTCCAGTGAGCTACCAAAATCCTTTTAAACTACAAGCTAAGACAGTCTACAATGTCATTGACCAGTCCAATCTAGGTTTCTGTACAAGAAGAAAGATGGAGGAATCATCTTTATCAGAATCCCATTCCTAAGCTTCAAAATCATTCATGAAGCATTTTCCAAGCAAGAAAAACCTCAGCTTTCGTGCCCCCTAATCTGAAAATCCTGTAAAGTATCAGTTTTTAAATGCAACAACCAATTCTAACTTTCAAGATCAAATCTTTTCTTTTGAAGGCCAATAAATTAGAAGAGCCTCTGTTCACCCAGACCTCATCAAGAAGACGCTGAGTTCTTGGCCCGAACACACATCAGGGTTAATTAAATGAAACGACTCTGAGTCAGCACTGCCCACCACATGCTCATAGTTGGCTCTCATGTACATTATCTCCTCCGTCTCCGACGAACCAAGACCAGCCGGAATAACTCCTGCACAGATGGTCATCGACTGCATGGTCTTTAACATCAAACGGTTCTGATCACTAGCTTTTCTTCTCCAGGCGAATCCAACTCTCTTCCCATTACAGTACATGGTCCACACAGGTATGGACCGGAGCGAGCACGAGCCTAACTCGGACCGGTCGCATTCCAGAGCAAGCCGCACGAGCCCGCATTGCATTTCTTTGACGAGTTGCTGAGTTGGGATGGCAAGTTCAAGGAGGAGGAGTGGTTTCGTCGAGAGACGGTCGTGTTGTATGCAGAACCAAACGTGACCACGACGAGTGCCAAAAATGGTCCCGATCACCATTGTTTTTGAGGGTCGAGGAGGATTTGAATTAGTGGCGGCGACCAGGTTGGTGGTTGTTGTTGTCGATGATTCAGTGGAGTTGGAGTCTTGGTCTTGGTCCTTGAGTTCTTGGTCGGAGAGATCATCTCGGAGGGAGGTACTAAGTCGTTTCTTTGGAGCTACGGCGGAGACCGTGGTGGTGTTGCTGGTTGGAAAGAAACAGGGGAGGAGGAATCGACGGAGGGCGTCAACTTTAGTCATGGAGTCTTTTGGTTTGTTTTCTCGGAGAAAGTTAAGGTTGGTTTCTTGGGAAAACAAGGAATTGGGTTCAGCGGACGAGAGGGTATGTGTGTTCCGTTCCGTGTGTGTTCTCACGAAGAAGAGCTCAGTAATCTGTATATATACATACACAGGGAGGGCGGGAAGTATAGAGCCGTTGGGAAATGGCCTGAATTGGAAGGTTCATGTCCCTCTTATGAGATGACACGTGGCGTAATGGGTTTTTAAGCATTCTCAATTCGAAACTATGTGTGTAGGAATTCGCACCATGTCTGATAGGTAGGACGAAGTAGGCTAAAACCAGAGGAGCACTGCCATGTTCTGCTCAAGTATCCTGAACATGCTCTGTGAGAAGTTTCTTTCTGCAGTATCATACAGGGAATTCCAAGAAGCTGGTTCAAGAACCAACCTTGCAACTCTTCTGAATTGCGTTTTTCTTCCTACCATTGAAACAAAAGTTGTCTTCTTCTCGATTCATCAGAAAACATGTTAAGGGTGTTCAGTTGTTGAGGGAAAGGATTGAGAGTTCTTCAGGGTTCCTGGAAATTTTCCTCTTTTTTTTTGTGTATTTTCTCCACATTGGAAGTGTACTCTTAACATTCTCATAAAACATTGCTGAACTGAGAAATGGAAACTAAAGAAATTATTTGTTACATATAACAACATCCCTAACCATAATTTAGATAAATTATGCAGAAGTCACAAAACCCTCTGCGAGTTGCCTATAATATGCAGGCATAAAGAATTTCCAACTTCCAGAATGATGCTCCATAATTATTCTACAACATTTAGTATAGCTAGCTACCTTCTCTTCAATGTAAAGGGTACATCACTATTGCACCCCACTCCATCTAGCCCAGTCGACAAACTGCATTCCGGCATAAACGTTGTTGGCAAATCGGACACCAACTGTGAATGCCAGAGCAACTGGTGGAAACTGCTTTGCCAATGGCGATGCTTCTACTATCCTCTCTAGTCCATTAATAATTTGGTAACGGGTGTTTGATGAAAACCCTAGAAAAACACCTGCTCAAGTCGGCAGTCAGAAGAACCGGTTAATAGAATAAATAGCATAAACATCTGTTGGTATTTTCACGGAAGGTAACCCTAAAAAGCAAGTAAGAACTCAGAACTACCATATGATGAATTAAGGGGAAGAAGAGGCGTGAAAAAGACTTTGCTCAACCATATAGGAGACCAAGCATAATGTGGGATAGTCATGGTACTGAACAGAGTTCAGAACTCAGTCAAAACTTTCTTGAATTGGTATGTGACGTCAATCTCACTAATCCGGGCTTCTATATTAATTAGACCAAGCTTAGCACTACAGATCTAGAGACCATTTAACTTTAGAATACCAGAGGAAAGCTGGAATCAAACTTGTGGAGAAGTATCTGCACCTCTAAACAGGAACTTTACTGTAATTTGTAACAGCTAAAAGAAAACAAAGTTCCATGGGAATCGAACTTGATAACTTATGATCAATGTAAAACCGAAAGTATACCCCAAAGAGCTGCAGTTTTCACTAGAGGTGGCACTGGTATGTCATGTTCCGATTTCCTTATGTTCCTGGTGCACAGAAATTAAAAGATAATTAAAAGTTCACTTCAAGAAATCCCAAGTAGTTCATTAGCTCTAAAACCACCCATATCGGAATATGATTAAAAAAAAATGGAGAGAGCAGAAAATACAAGACAGGATGAAACTCGAAGTAGCTATAATGGATTTTCAATTTGGCACATTTTGGGATCATATAGTGTATCAGATTATGCTTCAAGATACCTCAAAGATATCATTAAATTGCCAAGAACATAATTAGCTCATACGAAAGTGTCCTTATCTGGAGAAAACATACCTCTTCAGAGTCATAATAAGATTTGCAATGCCTTGGCCAATTATACCACATCCAAACCCAACCGATCCATACAGGAGACCCTATAAATAGAAGGTATAAGTAAATCTTAGCAAATCCATGACAGTTTCAATATAACCCACATAAACAGGAAAATATACCTTGTAGAAATATGTGGCAATTCTCTGCTTAACTGAGAATCTACATCCTGGCCTTTCAGCTTCAAATACACTGCATCAAGTATTCCCTTCTAAGACACATTATCTTAAGCTTGTGAAATTTAAAGTAAAGTTGGTTCATTACAGAAAAATCAAAATGGTCAATGTAAATAACCGACCTACTAGGAAGAGCTCCATAAGATTGCTGCAGTCGTCCAAGGAACCCTTTAGATATAGACGGTTGCCCGATGCGAGCATAAGGTGCCAACATGCCAACCAATGCAATGTTAACCACAACCCCGACCAAAAGATCGGCTGCAAACAGCTCAAATTCTGCCCAGAAGTCTTTGCCTCTCTTTTGAACTTCCGCAAATGTAGCACAGCAAGTATCAATAACTATCTGCATTTTAGCACATTTCTATGTTTACTTCCATATGACCACATCTTACTTCATAGTAGCTTATAAACCTCAAAATCCTCATTTCTTAAACTTGATCACTATCAGGGTGGAAATGTGCTATCTTGTAATTTTAAGTTGGCCAACTTTGAACAATGCAATTGAAAACATGGTAAAGGCAGAATCTCCACAATGAAGGGGCACACAAAGAGGAAAAGGTAAAGCATTAACAAACCTCTGTTCCAACTTTGAAAAGGAAGGATGGATCAGCCAACATTCTGTTTCGAAGCATGGAGCATGACTTCATTGCAAAACCCAAAAGCCGACCTGATCCCTACATTGAGTAAAGAAATGAACCACAGGGTCTAATAAATAGAGTCCATAATTTTCCAGCTAACCCTTCTTCGAATGGCATGATAAGAACATGAAATCACCAATTGTACCTGCAAGTCCAAGTATCTAAGAAGCAGCAGTTTCCGTATGCCCATTGTCTTAGCAGCTTCTAACATATCAGAAGGAAGAGTAGCTCCTCTAGCCTCCGTCTCTCTAATCACCTCTTCATAGTTCATGATAGGCCCAAACTCCTCCTCTTCATGGTCCTCCCCTTCACTGCGGTCTCCACCACCTCCTCCGCCACCTCCACCCCCGGAAAATTTACCATTTCCTCCTCTGCCACCAAATATGTCCCCATCATTGCCAATGCTATCAATATCGGCTTTCACTTCACTTCCAATTTCCATAAATGGACAACCTTGGCCCGCGACATTATCAGTCACCGGGTTCTTGACCTCTGCGTTTTTGGCTACACCTGTTTGCTTGTCAGCTTGTGGCTGCAACAAGTTCAAAACCAAAAGCCTCTTTTTCCCAACAGAGACACTCGTACTCCTACTCCTACTCCTAACCTTCTTCGCTAAGTTCCTGTATCTGACGCCATTGCTTATTACCAATTTCTGACATCCCATGCTCCCCAAAACCACATCTTCTCGCAAGTTCACAGCTTTTGACAACCCAAAACTCAAAGCACAACCTACCATCCTTTGAAGATCTCGAAAAATATCTTAAACAGAGAAGATTGGACAAATGGGCAAGCTTTTTCCACCAAGAAAAGCACAAAAAAGACACCAAGTAACTAATCTAAATACAAACTTTCCACTCCAGAGCCGATCTTGATGTGAATAAGCAGAAGTAAATGAAACAGAGAAGCAATGAAAATGAGAGAATGTACACTACCGTGTTTGAACTAAGAAAGTGCTGAGGGCAGGTTGGGGTTGGGTTTTTGGCTCTTTTTAAAGGTCAGGTGGCCTATGGATAACGACGGCCGACGCCGAGAATCGACGGTGACAGAGCAGCAATGAGAAGAGAGTCTTTGTGGTCTCTCGCGGGCGGGCAATCACTTATTGTGTTGTTGCACGTGTTGGAAGATGTGTGGGACTCTTTAGGGTAAAAGCTCGGTGTTGGTGAGTGCTACATATAATTTTGTTCTTTTATGACTTTGATTGATTTGTGAATCCGACCATTCAATAACATACAACCTTATTTTTATTTAAATATGAGATTATTTTTGATAAATCAATATATAATACATTATGATGATACTAAAAAATTATAAATAAATATACATACAAATTTAAATTAAAAATAATTACATACAAAAATGCAAACAATATAAGAGTACAAATAAATAATAAAGAGAAACAAGAAAAAGTAAGAAAATATAAAATAATGTACATACAGAATACGTCAATGATATATATATATATTGAACGTGTGAAAATCAATTATTTAAGTTATTAATGTTATACATACATACATACTTTACAAAGATAAATTTTGTCAAATTCATATTATAACTTTAATCACGATATTTTAAAAAATATTTTATGAACTAACCATTTATGATATTATTAATCTCTAACACTCATGTTTATTTATTTTGAATTAGTTGTAATAATAGTATTTAAATGTTAAATTATTTACATTATAGATCAAGGTTTTAACAACTTG
>JANIHY010000004.1:58554046-58565822 GCA_027479065.1 Erythroxylum brevipes | reverse complement strand
TTATAGATCAAGGTTTTAACAACTTGCAACCAGTTCAAACAAATTTAAAATAATTCATGAAATAATGGTTCAAGATTAAATGATAATAACAATCTCTATAGTCTTATTAATTTTTTTGAATTAACTATAATAATACTATTATTTAAACCTCAATTTTTAGTGTTATTGAATTATTTATATTATGTCTAAAGATATTAAAAGTTGATTTTACATATTATCAGTTTATTTTAATTCTTAAACATTATCAATAACTTTCTTATAATTTTAGTTTTATGATTCATAACTTTTCTATCGTCAATTTTCATTAAAAACTCTAAATTAATATCGTTTTTTATACGTAATACGACACAATGTCGTTTTAATGTTTATAGTTAAAATTTGTAACAAGAAGTTGACAATATGGAAACAATTACTATAAAATTGAAATTAGAAGAGGTATTAATAATTTTTAAAAATTAAAAAGTAAATTGATAATATATCAAATTTACCCTACAAGTTTCTTGTCCAGATGCATGTGGGCAAGTTGTTCCAAGTTGCATCCAAATGGAAAGAAGCTCATGCATGTTTCAGGGATTGCGACTGTTTTGTTCTCTTTTGACTCAACTAGTGGCCCATGTTCGTCTCTTATCAGTCACAACAAACAATTTGGAAAAGCTTACATTTCCAAATTTTGATGGCAACTCACATTAGTTTAATCTTCATTAGTGACTGTAATAGAAAAACCAAAGCTTTAAGGTAGTGTTTGCGTGGAGCTGCTTATACTCCTGAAGGCCTGGACCTAGTGTAGGACTCCTGTTTCTTTTATCATCTTCCACTTACAGGGTCCGAGCCATTGAAGTTGCAGAAAAAGAATCGAAAAGAGAAAATGAGCACTTGGGAAACATTGTTTTCAGGAATTTGGTTTGATGTAAATGAAGTGGCAACAGAATGAATGATTCTTAACTCATGAAAATGGAGTTTCCAGGAATTGGATTCTTGACCTGGAGCAGAAACAAGAACTTGCTTCCCTGTGCATGTACTTTCTTTGAGAATTTAATTGAAAACAAATCAGACTTGCTTGACAAATAAGCTCGATCAATTAAAATTGTCTCTACCGTCAGTTTATGAATTTTATCACCTGAAATAAACTAGTTTCAATCTCAGAAGGTGAAACAGATACTTCTAATCTTCCTTCAAACAGAGGAAGCACACAAACACATACAGCAAATCATCCAGAAACAAGAATAGTAGAATACATTCATGGTTTGATCCATCTTCACATTTCTTTTTCTTTTTTTCACTTTGCTCAGCATTCTTTAAATCACAGAATTGACAATTTTACATACTGCTCCCCTAATACACAGGTTGAACTTGAAATCATCCCAATCCCCAGTAGTAAAAAGAATAGCTGTACAAAGAAATAATTTTACACCGAGTAGCTACGTAAATCATTAAAAATCTGTGATTCCTATGGTGGCAATTGCTGATCCTCGCACTTCAGAAGCGCCATCCTTTGGGACCGTGACTGTCCTTGCCTATTGTTAAGGATATCAATGTACTTTTGAAGCCTATACCGGTCTGAATTCGTGAGAGAAAACGGTGGGTTCATAATAAGAGACGGCGCTTCCACCAAAAGGAAATATAACAAACGTACTGCTCTTGAATATAACAAAGCTGCATAATCCATATCACCCATAAGCTCCTCAACCTGCCAAGCCATGAATAAAACAATTATCTGTCACAGTTAATAATCCACAGCAGACTCCGATGCTTCATAACAGATAGGCCCTTGTCTGAGAAATCACCAATTGCTGACATTTAGCTAATATGTCTCTGAATATTTCACAACCCAATTATCGCTAAAATGATACTCACATTATAGTTCCCATAGAGTAAATGAAACATGTCGAAACCCGCAATAACACCAAATGATAATAACGATAAGGCCAAGTCATCTCAAAAGGTATTAGTTAATCTGACACACGCTGTTACATTTATCTCCTTTCAACTTATTGCTAAATGCAAACTCCTACAGACTGTCCAAAATTTGCACTAGCACTTACTTTTCACTCCGTGCTTCTTCCAAATCTGAACTAGAGAAATTGGCATACGAAGTTTTATTACATTTACCTTCACATTATGATGTAAGACAGATGATGCCTACTAAAAAATGCATTGAACTTTAATCAAGGAATACCCTACTTATCAAGTTCAAAATAAGATGGACATGCTTAATTTTCTTTGCCATAACTAAACTGAATGTTAGAGAACTCACCCCTCCATGCCTTCCCAGAGCCAGGGCGGATTGAAATATTACCTCCATTGCATCAGGCATTTCTGTGCCTCCTGCAATGCCAACAAAAATATAGAGTCCTCTCAGTACATAATGCAAATATGACATCTCTGTGCGTTATTCATCAAGAATGCATTCTTAGCTGAACCTCTTGACCACTACTCACAGATGACATGAAAAACGTGGATGAACAGAACTTCTAAACTCATGGAGTTAAATCAAATACCAAAGCCATACCAGGTTCTATAACTTTAGAAAGTTCCTCAGCATGCTCCACTTCCCTTAAAAATTCCCTCTCTATCTGACATGATACATTTTCTGGCCCAGGAAAATTGCAATCTTCAGCATCTGGAGAACCAAGCTTCTTGCTGCTGCTTTTCCTCGAATTTGTGTTTGCTTGACTTGGACTTCCTTCAATAGCTGAGACAGCCTGAGTATGGCAAATATCCAAAGCTTGCTTCCAAATTGCAAGAATTACAAGTTGGATTGAGAATGCTTCCAGTTGCCTACCTGCCGCAATCTGTTTCAAGGAAAATGACAATGTAGTAAAATACGATTGCAACAATGACATTTACTTTGATAGAACAGTTATTAGCAGAACAAGTCATGAGTTTTTTAAGTAGAGATCATTAGCACTCCACATGTAGCAATTCTATTCGTGTCCGTCAGAATTTTAGGTGGTAATTAAGAGGAGAAAAACGTAAAAGGCTACTATTTCAGTGTCAAACATGAACTTAATCATGCTCTCAAAACTTCTGATATTGAAGCACAGAAGAAATTCAACAATATTGAATAAGACAACACAAACTGAAATGCTTGAGTTACAGCATGAATTTATTAACAACTTCAGAGATGTGCTATCCAGGCATTACAGTAAGTAATAAAGTTAAACTTCCAAAATAATGGTATGGATCAAAATCTAAATAGTCTGGTTTGACTGCACAAGCAGGAAAATAACGACTAACCTTTTCATGCACTAATTCTGAGATGGCAGATGCAGACTGCTGCAATGATCTAAGCCTAGTCATGTCATCAGTTGATGGCTGCTCGAAAGCATCTCCTATATCCATGGATCCTTGAGAAGTTCCAGGAGCAGAGCTGGGACTTTCCAAGCTTCCAGTATGAAAAATATTACCGTTTGGAACCCCAACTATTGGCATGGGGGCACTTGGCGTATTATTTATATTCATGGATGCCTGAGGAAGGCTCTCTGATTTGACAGGTACATGACTTGGTTTCAAAGGACTTGCTGAAGAAGTTGAAACTTCCAGAGGTGGTCCAGAAACAAGAACATAATCTTGATCTATCCATTCCAATGAATCCATGACTGCAAAATCAATGTAAAAAAATAAGGGAATACACAAAATCCAGACATGCCTTGGCAAGACATATAATCCAGCACTAAAACAAAAGTAAATGGTGCACTTCTTAATACCTCTTGATTGAAGATTCACCGACCTTTGGCCCATGGACTTTGAAAGTTCACTTAAGCTTTCACTAGGAAGTTTACTCATACCAGGTCTATAATTAGTGTTGTTTGAATTACATTTAGTACTAGGATGTTTGGAAATAAAATTTGCATCAGTCATAGCATAAGATGTTGTTTCCCTCACACCAATTCCTGTACCAGGAGAAAATCCATAAGTGCGTTTCACTTCAGGGCTCTTGTTAGAAAAGGAAGGGCTACACTCAGGACCACTAGAATCATCATCCAAAAGGAAAGGCAGATTATCCTCCTGGGAGTTATCGTCCATGGTCCTTACAGGATTGGTCTCGGACAAGGGAAAACTATCCATGGATCTTGAAGACCTCTTACCCCTGGATAACCAATATCCTTTCAGAACCTCATAAGAAAGATAGATTAAGACAATAAAATTGAAAATTTCATCACATCAACCTGATAGAATCCTCTAGATTTCTCTCAGTAAGAAAAGGATGGTTAAAAAACTCCTCAAATGTCAGCCGTTCCACTGCATAAAGAAAGTTAAAAAGATTATTTGAAAACAAGGCAAAAGAACCAAATAAATAGCAGATGAGAAATTAGTGGCCACGTAAGTTGGTCATTGCACTTCTAAAACGATACTGCCAAAGATGCTAATTCAATGAGCACAGCTGATTACATACAAATTTCATGCCAGTAGACAAAATTAGCATTCTCACCCCTGGATAGGTATCTATGGGTGAAACTATGAGTTACATAATAAGAATAATGAGTCAGAAGGATATAATAGTTACAAATATATCAATCTTCCATTTCCACATAACTTGGAATTTTAAATTGAGATAAAATATAAAGTTACACTGCAGATGATACCTGGATTTCGACGCAGCAGCTTCTGGCATAGATCCTTGCATTCAGGACTCAATTCCTTATTATCTGAAGGAAATTGCAATTCTGTTGATTTTATAATATTTTGGAGCAACTGCACAGCATGAGATAGGAACAAATTGATCAAGAAAAGTGCAATCTATCAGTATGTCAACCTGTTTAAATTAGGCTGAGATCTATACTACAAATGAGCTCTACAAACCTGTATTTGATTGCTTCCAGTAAATGGGGTTTTCCCACTAACAAGTTGAAACAAAATAGCACCAACACTCCAAAGATCTGCCTGCGTATTCAGTTAAAGGTTAAAGAGACCGAAAACATCACAACCTCAACACAGAATGCAATTCAATGTCACCTTTGCGTCATACTTTTGAAGTTGCATTATCTCTGGAGCCATGTAAAGGGGAGAACCACACAAGGTTTCTGCAAGGTTTCTGGGTTGTAGAGATCTGACAAAGAAAGTTATAATTACCCAAACTTCAATATAAGGGATGAATTGAGTTTGCATATCAATCCTTTATGACAGATCAGCAATAACAACATGTCTCCTGATATGTCACCAATTTACATATGATTATGCCCAGAAAAAAGAAAAAGATCAGTGTGAATAGAGCCAAAGATCATTGAGTTTAAAAATTCAGAAAACAACAGAATTGTTAAATGATATAGGATACAATCTAAGAAGCACAGATACGGACACGGACACGCGACACGCGACACGGATACGGGAACACACCAACTTTTAAATTTTGGTGGACACGGACACGGCATATATATATATATATTATAAAATTTAGAATTAAGAAAAAAATTCAGAATTCATAATATGATATATATTGATTGATGTATTTAAGACTTCCAACATCTTGAGAGTTTATACATATTTGGTACTTTATAAGCCCTTCTAAAATATATTCTATGGAGCATATATTCCATTAAGCAATGTCCGAGCGATTTTTAGATGTGTCCGAGCTGTGTCCACCGCGTGTCAGTGGCTGTCTGACACACGGACATGGCTCCATTTTGCCGTGTCCGTGATACATAGGATACAATCAAACCCAGTTATACATAAATCAACTAGAATGAAATCAAATACATGACAAGGTCATTACAGGACCAGCTATATCTTCATTGAGACCTTCAATCAAATACTACTTAGTGCTCGCACAAATGGCAGAAGTAGAGCGCAGAGACGGAGTTTTAAAGTTATTGACACAGAACATGATAATTAAACTGAATAAAACCACGATTGGAAAAGAAAATTATGGATGATTATTCACCTGGCAAATCCAAAATCAGCTATTTTGAGGACAGCATTGTTATCATTGGTTGAGAGGAGGAGATTCTGAGAAAATTAGAAAGTTTGCATATTAAAATTTGAACAACACACAAAGCTTAAACACATGAGAACGTTCCACACAATATCATCCTTTCTTATTTTATATTCAGTTAAACATTTAGAAGCATACTACCATTCTCCACCAAAACCTACTCAAGTATGCTTGAAATTCAAACAGAACCAAAACATTTCTGCCGACAAACCTGCGGTTTCAAATCCCGATGTATGAGGTTGTTGTCGCGGAGAATTTGCAAACCAGCAGCTACAGAACATCAAAATATTCAAAACAACATGAAACCTGACTAAATCAATCAAAAAAGACATTGCCTTTCCAAACACCCAACAACAATTGAGACATACCCAGCTGTTGCATGAAATGCTTGGCAGTAGCTTCAGGGACTCTCTCGTGACGTTGTATATACATAGAAAGATCTCCCCCTTTACAATAGTCCAATACTATGTGTATCCTCCCAGGGACCTAAAATTAAGCACTTTAGCTTTAATACTAACACAACAACCTTGAAATCTTCAAGTAACTGAAAAGAAAACCTAAAACCTCGATAATATCGTGCAAGCGAATAATGTTAGGATGATCGATCCTCCTCAGGATAAAAATCTCAGACATGAGACTCTCTTGCAACTTCTTATTTAGTCTACTCAAAGCGATCTCCTTTATCGCGACTTCGGTGCCGTCGACTCGGTGTCTCGCCAGCCAGACCAACGAGAACGAACCCGACCCGATTTGCCGACCCACCATGTAGTCCCCAACGACTCTGCCCCTCCCTGAAGCTTGAGCCATAGCTTCCTCTCAAACGAAACTACGATCCGACCCGAAACCAGCTATCGGTTAACGCGAATCGAAGCTTGAAGGTAGGATTATGTGAAATGATCGGATCGGGAGAGGCTTTTTCTTCTTCTTCTTTTTTTTTTAAAAAATAATTTTTTGGTAAATTACTTTCGCATTTTCGCGTGTGTGATAAATTTATTTAAATATTAGATTAAGGATGATATTAAATTAGAGTAATAATTGTGAAGGTTAACGTGACGTGTGCCTCATGTATATAAGCTTTACGTGATACGGCCTTTGGCATCGTCTGGGTGGTGTAGTTGGTCATCACGCTAGTCTCACACACTAGAGGTCCCCGGTTCGAACCCGGGCTCAGACATTTCTCTTGTTCCTTTTCGGTCTTCTTGTTAATAATTTCTGAATCAATTTTAGTTATTGGCGTGAGAGATCGGAAATTCAGAATATAACTTCCTCCATTGTCACTTTTCGCAGAGCTTTCTTCTTCTTCTCGATCATTATTTTTCGAAACTTTCTCCTCCTTGTTCTGGATCAAAGTCTTGGGAAGTGAATTTGATTTAGGGTTTTTTTTGCGATGGATTGGGGCAACGTTTCAACAGGGGATCTGGTGGACGCACTTAGGGAAGTGGACTGGTCGTCACCTCCTCGACCTGTCTCGGAGTTCTTTTCGCGATTTACACTTCCTAAATCATCCACCAAATGGAATAGTCGACTCAAATGCAATCTCTACTAGTACGTTTCGCTTACGTTATTCCTGTTGATCTAAGTTATTGTCACTGTATTTGGCTTTTCGGATGCTAATGAAAAGCTTCGTGCTTTCTTTCTATTTCTTTTCTCTAACAGCTACCGGACCAACTATTTTATCATGATCGTTCTCATTTTGGGTAAGTGAATCTTAGTTCAAGGAATTTTTTGTATGTGTTTTGTGGTATTGTTAGTTTTATACTATTTTATCTGGGTGGTTGTTTGTTGTAGGATTGGGTTTCCTGAGGAGGCCTCTTGCCATAGTTGCTGCTCTTTCAACAGCGCTTACCATTGCATTTCTCAATGACAGGTAAACTTCAATAGTTGGAATTGTGTCGCTGTTATTTGTGCAGATAGTATAAGGAAATTTTATTGGGTTTGGCAATTTTCTATGTTTATTCTTCATATTTGGTTAGTTTATTTGAAAGAAATAATGAATGATCCCATGAACCCCTCTCTGTTGAAAAGCTCTGAGTTCATTCGGCTAATTTTCTTGGACCTCCAGTATATGCTAGAACAAGTTATGTTTCGAAACTTATAGATTGAAGCTCCAAGATTCCAGGTCCAACATGTTTTCTGTTTTTATCTACAGCTTTGCAGGTACTTTTAGTGAAAAGGTGACAAGAACTGTGAGACAAGTTTCTCCTCATTTGGCTGCAAAGATGAGACCTCCACTTACGTAAGTCCATTTGTTTACTAGCACTACTGTATGCTCATGTGTCTTATCGCTCAATTCACTCTTGTTACTGGCAGACCGGTCATTCGTGGACGATCATCAGCAAAGAGAGTAATTCGTATTTGTGGTCGTCCTCGTCGAGTTTTTGTTATGATATTTTCCTTTGGTGAGCTGTAACTGCATGCTTTCCTTCCTTTGGTAGCTATTTCCGGCTAAATTATTAGTCTAATCATGCTTTTGTGTTTTTCTTTGTATTATGTAGTGAGTTTTGTACTCTGGTATGTCTCATGTGGTCTCTTGACTGTTGCATGGGCGCTTGCTATTGGATTACTTGGTTTGTTTTTCTCATCCATGGTTCTCATAACATTCATCTGTTACTGCACTTGATGTGCTTTTAACTTCCTTTTTTGTCTGTCAGCCACTATCTTGCATGCAAGTTTGAGGACTCCTAACCTGAAAGCACGCCTAAACACTTTCAGAGAGGAGTTCCGTGCTGTTTGGCGCAATTATAGTGAGCTGTAGTTTTGGCTAGCCATCTTGCATGTAAGTAGTAGCCATGAATTGTTAAATTGCTGACTTGTTAATTTATTCATAGGCATATTCTTCAAGTCTCTTTGTATTTTTTCATACTTATGACTGGAGTTAGCAGCTCTATGATTGCCTTGTACTGGATATACTGCCCGTATATTTTTACCATGCTTTACTATTTATAGACATACCCATCTCTGAAGTCGATTTCAGAACTTTTCGTTTATTTAGGATACTTGGGATACTATTTATTTCTACAGCTTTGTATGTTACTATAATATCAAACCTCGTCTTTACTTAATGATGTCACTACTTAACATAATTGACGGAATATTACTCTTTTAAATATGGTGGGAGTTCCCATTGTCTTGTATTTTCCCATGTGTATATTCCTTAAATACATACTTTCATGTGTTTGACCATGTACCAATTTTCTCCTTCTCTAGTTAGTGTCTCTCTTCCTCTGAAGGATGAAATGTAAAGACAATTTGTCAAATGTGATTGACCTATGTGCTCATTTTGTTAATGGACATAAACCAAAGATATCAACTTTCAATTGTGCAAGTTATGTAGAAATGCTGCTTATGATAACTGGCTTCTCGATTTTTATTTGCAGGGTTTATTTTGCTAACTTTCACGCTAATGATGTTTACTCTCCACAAACTTTGGATCCTGTTCTACTTCTTGCCTACGAGATTATTCTATGAATGGACTCATAAATGAAGGCTGCTAGCCTTTGGAAATTTCATATGTATGTAAGTTCAGATGCTAGTCTTCTGAATTCATAGGTTAATGCTGCTAGCCTTCCGTAAAACAAGTTGTTGCTATTGTAGACCTGATTTTAACAAAGGTCACCAACCCACACGCCCATACCTGGGTAAAGAACCTAAGAAAGACGTCATTATTCTGTCAACAATTATTTTCCCTTCTTTGGATTATGGATTCTATATTTCCTTGTAGTAAATATCAAGTTGTTTGATATGAATGCCAAGGATGGCAAACATTTGATTTTTCCATTAACGAATCGATATCTGCAATGATTTTATATGCTTCCATTGTCAATTATGACTTGTAGACAGGATGGAATTGTTCCTTAAAGAAGTGCTTGGGTCTCTGTATAAGCTTGGAAGTGAGGTTCGTTTATTAACTTTTGAGAACTTTTCCCGTGGCTCGTTTTCTTCCCACAAACTATAATAGGAAGTAGATTATAAGCCTTACCTTCAACGTGCATGAAGTACACTGAGAATGAACAAAATTCTGTAGTTGGCTTGAAGAAAAGGCCAAGTGAATCAATGAATAGAGAGATTTTGGTAATAAACCTGTCCTTCTGCGCTTCAGTAGATGAAGGTTTAGGAAGGGAATGAAAAAGTGTCATTCTATTGAAATGCAATTCCCAAATCTGCTTTGCCCTAAAGCAAGAGCAACTCGTCATTGACACTGGTTTATTAGACAGATCTTGTCCTTCAGGTTGCTAAATCTGACCTCAAGTTATCTTGTCCTTCAGGTTACTAAATCTTACCTCAAGTTAAACTCTCTATTAAATTTGAGTCTATCATAAGGATAATTATTCTTAGTCCATACATAATTATAGTTTAATGCCATAAATATAAAATTTTTGAAAAGGTTTCTAATTTTGCAAGGATGCCTGTACATGCTACTTAGGGTAGGCAAATCGGCTTGAAGCGAAATCAATGGACAGAAGTTTAAGTTGATTAGGTTTTAAATCGAACTCAAATTTAAGAGAATCAGTCTGAAATTTGTTCCGCCAAACTCTAAAATGATGTTGTTTGTGTCCATCCTATTGTTAAGAGGTTCCTTTTTTCAGAAAAATATACAGAATAAAGTGTAAGCTTTGCATGAATTAGTGCATGTCAAAACGTGATATCAGAAACAAAGCGAATTTTAACTTTTGCATCTGTCCGATCACATCTTTAATCTTTATGGTTTTATCCATATATTTAATGCCAATTATTTGCTTGTGGGTCATGTAAAGCATTAAAAACCTCCTGTCCCAAGATTTAAAGCTCATAACTTTCTTACTGTACTGTCATTTGGTCTGCAATCTTTAAACACTAAAAAGCAAAATAAGCATTCCCCTTCAAGCAATAACTTCTGATCTAAGAGGAAAAAAACCAAGAAAGTATCAATCTGAAACATAACTTATAGTTTTTGTGGCTTTACAAAGATCAGAAGTAGAGGTCTCAGCTGTTAAACTTCAACAGGCTGCCCCACGTTATATTTGCCTCTTTCAAGCTCAGCCCATGTGCATCACATAATTCCTGACACCGTTACCATTTTTCTGTGTCCTAATGTCCTGATGAACAGCCATAAACTTCACAGACAATGAAACCAAAGGGAGGCAGGATCGAAATCTGCAAAAGGGTCACCAAAAGAAGAAAGATCGATCATCGATGGAGGAGCAATCGTTGAACTGGGCAAAAGCTATAGCATCAGCTTGTGGTCTCATGTTGTTGGTAGGTCTCCTGTGTTGCTGTATCAGTACTAAGCCTCGTCATCATGGAGATACTAGCAATGGCACCGCTAGTTGTACGTGTGACGGCGGCTATGCTGGGGTTTGATTCCTTGAATCCTAAGTTTAATCTTCCTTCACTACACAGTTGTGTGTGTTTTGTCGTATTCTTCCCTTTTCTGTAGGAGAACCAGAAGATGTGTTCTTTTCATGTCTTGCACGACAGCACGGTTCTTATAGAACCAATATAGTTGCTTGCTGTAATTAAACGATAGATCAACAATCTCAAGTCTCTTGACATTTAAGTTGCTGGACTTCCATTCCTTTTCGTCACTTTTCTGATTTTATTCAAACAAAACTTGCAAGATTGCTCATATGGTTACTTAAGAAACGGTGAACTAATTCGAAATGAGAATGATAATGCGTCGGGCAGATTATGATTTGTCATTTTTAATTGAGTTAATTCAAAAAATATCAAATTTTACTCAAATTTATAAAAATAATTTGAATTTTTAAAAATAAAATTAAAATGTTTCAACTTGTATATGTTTTTTACAAAATCATATTAAAAGTTTTGCTACTCAGACTTTCATGCAAGATAATAGTAATAAGT
>JANIHY010000004.1:58447334-58458979 GCA_027479065.1 Erythroxylum brevipes | reverse complement strand
AAATATAGTACTTTTTACAAATAATATTAATAAATATTATATAATTACAAAGATATTAAAAAATTAAATAAATGTTTATTTTAAGAAAAATAAAATTAAAAAGACACCAGAAAAATAAAAACGAAATTAAACTACTCCTAAAATCTAAATATCCAAAACTAACTTTGTATTAGAATTTTTAATATAGGCAGAATGTAGAATTCACTAACAATAATTGGGCTTGGATCAGCTATTGTCGAAATGATTAAAGCTAGTTATTTGGATAGTTGACTCTTATCACTTATAAACCCTTTAACATTTTCATGTTTAGTCAATATGAGATACTCTAATACTCTCCCTCAAGTACAACTAAGACTAGATATCAAATTGTCACTTGAAATAAACTTAGTGATAACCGGACTGGGCCGCTAAGATTTGATATTTAAACGAAAAATCGAAAAATTAATAATCCAAATCAAATCTGATACCATATTATATTTTTTTAATATGCTTTGTGCTAATGCTTGGTGACTGAGAGATGCAAGAGAGACACGAACAGGAGACGTTAAGTATGGCTTCTCAATCTCTCTTCTCTTATTGTTCACATTATCAGCATATCTTTTAACATTGAAAGTGTGCTTGTTTGGTGGGTATGATGAGAGAAGACTGGGTATGGAATGGAAAATAAAGCTTAGTAAGAGGTTATGATTAGATGACTTATACTTTCATTTCTAATTTTGAACATTGCTCCATTCCTCTCTATTATGAGAGGAATGAGAGTCATTCCTCCAATATCCTTTGTTCTTCAATATAGTAGCTTTGCCACCATTATTTATTTCTACCCTATGACCCAAAGCAATGCTTGATTTTTTCTGGTTTAGTAAAGTTTGGTATTCTTTAATTAAAATATAATTAATTAAAATATAATTAGTTAATTAATTAAAATATAACTAATTTTTATTTCTTAATTTTTTTACAAACTAACCACTATCAATGGTAATGGTAGTCATTCATTTTTCTTAACCAACCATTATAATTATAATGATAATATTCATTCTCATTCCTCACTATATTCATTCACATTGACATTTTTATTGTCATTCCCTTATATGAACCAACCATACCCTGAGACCATTAGAGCACTCAAGCTGTTGGGAACTTGCCCCGGTTTCTTGAAAGCCTCTAGTGATGAAGATAATATTGAGTTTTCTTGGATTTTCTTAAACAGTCCATACTTCTTATGCCTTGTACCGTCTGTGATACAATACATTTATTCTTAATATTTTAATTTTGTAGCCACTTTGCTTTTCTACAGAGACTTTAAATGATCTAAACGCATCACAAGCTTCTAATTTCTGTTTTAGAAAATACACCCAGATCTTTCTACTAAAATCATCAATAAAAATAGTAAAATAGCTATTACCTCCATTAGATGGAACTTTAAGAGTAAATAGATCTAAACGAATAATCTCCAATAGCTTCTTTGCAATAAAACTTCCAATCCTGTCTATCAAGTTGCAAAAGCCATGATAAATAAATACATGCAATTGAAGAGAATGACACATGGGAATTAACATATTTGCCTACTGATAAAAACCCTATAAGAGTAAAGTGGGTGTAGAAGACAAAGTACAAGCTTAATGGTGAAATTGATCGTTTTACAGCTAGATTGGTTGCAAAAAAATATAAGCAAAAGCTAGGTATTGATTACTTAGAAGTATTTGCTCCTATTGTGAGATTAGATACTATTCACATGGTGATTCCCTCTTAGCTCAAAATAATTGGAAGATTTATCAAATAGATGTAAAATCTTCTATTTTAAATGGCACTTTGGAAGAGGAAGTATATGTTGAGCAACTTGTAGGGTATGAAATTAGAAGAAAGGAAGATAAAGTTTACAAGTTGAAGAAAGCATTGCATGGATTGCATGGATTAAAGTAGGCACCAAAAGTATGGTACAAAAGAATTGATTCATACTTCATAAAGCATGATTTTGAATGATGTCCTTTTGAGCATACTATTGATGATTTAATTTTTACTATAAACAGCTGAAAGATGATTGAAGAATTTAGGGAGGTTGTGATAAAATCATTTGACATGACATATTTATGTTTAATGTCTTATTTTCTTGGAACATAGATAATTTAACAAGTTGATGGAATTTTTATTTCCCAAAGGAAGTATGCAAACGATATTTTAAAGAAATTTAAGTTAGAGAATTCAAACCAACTCTCACTCCAATTGAAGAGAAATTGAAACAAATAAAAGAAGGTAAAGGGAGACCTATAAATTTAACTTACTACATGAGTTTAATTGGAAGTTTGAGGTATTTAATTGCAACCAGACCAAATATAGTTTTTAGAGTTGGATTATTTAGTATATTCATGGAGGAGCTTTGCATTTGTCATTTACAAAGAGCAAAGAGAATTTTTGCTATATTAAAGGTACTTTGAATGAAGGAATTTTTTTATACAAATATCAATTATGTGAATTATATATGTTACGCAAATAGTGATTGGGGTGGAGATATAGAAACAAGCAAAAGCACATCAGAGTATGCTTTTCATCTTGGCACTGATACAATATCATGATCTTTAAGGACACAACTCGTGGTTGCATTATCTGTAGTTAAATTAGAATACATTGTAGTAACTAGTTGTGCTATATAGGCAGTATGAATAAAAAAAATGCTTGAATTATTACTTCAAAAATAAGATGCTCTAATAAAATTATTCTGTGACAATAAGTCCACAATAACACTGTGTAAAAATTCATTTTTCCATAGGAGATCCAAGCCTATAGATATTTGGTTGCGCAAAATTTGTGAGCTAGTAACTGAAAAGAATGTAGTGATTAATTATTGTCACACTAAAGAAAAAGTTGTAGATATTTTTACTAGGCACTGAAGTTCAAGTTATTTCATAAACTGAAAGAATTGTTGAGGATGATAAATTTCTATCAGCTTGATTTAAAGGAGGCAATGTCAGGAATATATATAGCCATCATGAATTTCACCTACTATTAATATATTGCTTTAGTGTGTGTACATATATGTATCAGAGTTGCATATGAAAGGTGGCAATAAGATACTAAAGCAATATATTAAAAGTATGAGAAATTCATGATGGCTATACATTGGAAGTGGGGCTATGTGAGGCACAACTTTCTTGAAGTTTAAGCACTCCATTTTGAATTGACCAATTTGTGGTCCAACAAGAAACGTTCTTTTGTATTAGTTTTTATTATTTTATTACTTTTTGTTTCCTATAAAAGGGAGCCTTGTGACCGAGCTTATACAGTTGAATATATTTTTGGTGATTGAGTTAATTATTCTCTCTCTCTCTCTCTCTCTCTCTCTCTCTGTGCATGTGTGTGTGAGTGTATTATGTCATTTTGATAGCCTATTTTATTGAACTATGAAATATAGTTCAACATTAATCCCTATTAGTGACTATTATCAAGCAAATTGACATAACTTGAAGAATTTTATGTTTCAAAAAATTAGGGACATGTGGATTTATATTTACTAAGATTTAAAAAAAAACTTGTCCCTATATTAAAATTGAGATTTATTTTTGTGTTCATTTTTTAAAGTAGATTCTTAATTAAATGTTTAACTGAAAAGTAATTTAGTTTTTTTAGAGTCTAAAACTCAAGATAGGTATTAAATATAGATGAAAATATTACATTGAACAAAAATGTGCTTACTTTATTTGTGAAGAGATTTTGGTGTGAAGAAGAAGAGAAAGATAGAGTTGTTATTAATTTCAATGGTGACATCTACATCAGTCTACTTATATATATTTTTAAATAGCAATAAGGAAATGCAAATGGGTTTTTTGAAGCCATCATTTATGCAATTAATTATTCATAAAAGTTTTTATTTATTATAAATGAATCTAAGAATGGTGTTATGCCTTAAAGTGTTAGACTAGTAAATTATTCAAAGCCAGCTTAGGGAAGAAAAAATGATAGTTAATCAAATGATGCATGGTATATGTTGTATTTGATTTTATTTATTTAGTTATGGCATTTAAAGTGACTTTGATTTGTTAAAACTATATGTAAGTTACTTTTTTTAAGATTTGTTGTTATGTCCGATTAATGTTGTGACAAAAATATGTTGACTTTTTTTTTAGTTTTATTGCAATATAATTGGCCTTATCTTACTTTTTATACATGACATCCTTGTTCAAAATGAATTGTACTATATTCAATTGATCGAGTAGAATATGGATCTTCATATTATAAATTAGAATTTGAATAGAAAAGATCTTTGAGATTTCTTTTTTTTTCTCGTTTTGGCCCCTCTATGAAATAAATTATAATTAGGTGAAGTATTTTATTAGGTTTCTCACATTTTAGCACTATGATAATTACTGTATTTACCTTTGTGTTGTGTCGTTAAATTTATGGTTGCATGTTATAGTTATAGGTTTATAATTTCTTGGGCCTCTTATTCTTTCTACTATAAGATTTAGTGTTTTGGTTAATGTTCGTAACGAATTAGATGAAAATTTTGTCAAGACTTGATAGGTCAAGTTGTGTATCTTCTCTTTGGTTTCGGTTATTTGGCTTGATGTTTCTTAATATAAAAGTTCACGAGGTTATTCTTTATTAAAAAATTGAGTTAGATTTTTATTTAGTGACATGATGACCATACTTACAATATTTCAAGAATATATTTTTTATGATATGCATTATACTCGTGTAATGCTTCTATTAACTTTTTGCATCTTTTTACTTAATTTGGTTGTTTAAGAACCTATTTTTTGGTCTTAACTATATGAATGTTCCTAAATACTCAGAGGGTTAGGATATTGTATCTTGATATAGATTGTATTGGTTTTATGTCTTAGAATTTCATTTTCATTATAATTTTAAGCAGTTGTTAAGTGATTGGGATTCTTCACATAATAGGAAAAAAAATATTCACATTAAACGCACTAGATATAATAATAATTAATGGGGCTTCTCATTCATTTTTCTATTTTCTATTTCAAAAATGATTAAATTTGAGTTCATGGTATAATTTTACATAAGGATGGATAATAGGAGTAAATTGGAGGCAATATCAAGATAAAAAAGGATATAAGTGTTAACACACTTAGTATATTAGTTTTAAAGAGTGTGTCCAGGATAGAGAAACCATGGTCAATTTTATATATTAAAAGTATGGCCACGAGTTATAAAAAGTGTTTAATTGTTCATGTTTTTAGGTTTATATTTAACGCATTTCCCACGTTTATTTAATTGTTTTTATTGTTTCTGATACTTAATTCATTCATATTTTATTTTTAGGATGTAATTCACTTATTTGGAGCAAAAGAAACAAATTCAGACAAGTTTAAGGTGATTTAGAGCTATTTTGATGAATTTATAATTCAAAGGAGTTGCATGTAAAACCTAGAGATAGATTGACATAAATCTTCTGAATTAGCTTCAAAGCTAATAGGAAAGTTCATAAATCAGATCAATGATTTAATTTGATGAGAAAGCAATTTTGAATAATCAACTTAGGATTAGTTGTTAATAATCTTGAGAAAGATATTAATACAATTGAGTAATTGTCCTATTATAATGAAATTCAGTTTAAATTGATGTGTGAAGTTTAAATTGCAAGAGAAAACCTAGATGGATTTGAAATATGGGTATTACTATCTTAATTGATTATGTCATAGTTTAATCTTCATTCTAGTTAATCAACTGGCGTTTATTTTTTCTTTGTTTATTGTTCTAATTTTGAATTTGATCAATCTCCATCATCATAATTGGTTAGGCTCGATAATAGAAAGATAGTTAATACTAGTATTTTGGTTCTTATGATAATGACTTACACTTACTGGTACTTCGCATGAGGTCACCTATCCTGATACTACTCTTGCCCAAACACATTTAACTTCGAAGTTTTGATGGGATCCGATGCGTTAGGGTATGGAACACACATTTACGAGGGAAATGTTACCACAACCTTATAAGGCATGCTTCATTCGCCTCTTTGACCGATATGGGATAACGAGTATCCACCTCTTGGGGCTTAGTGTCCTCGTTGGCATACCATCCGGGTACTGACTCTGATACCAAATGTAACAGCCCAAGTCACCCGCTCGTAGATATTGTCCGCTTTGTGTGTAGGCCTCTTTTGGACACTACTCTCGCTCACAGTTTTGTTCTTCCAGAGTGTAGGCCTCTTTTGGACACTATTCCCGCAGAACTTCCCAAGAGGTCACTCATCCTGGTACTACTCTTGCCCAATCACATTTAATTTCGGAGTTCTGATGAGATCTAGTACGTTAGGATATGAAAAATACGTCTACGAGGGAGAGGTTGCCACAGCCTTATAAGGCATGCTTCATTCGGCTCTCCGACTGATATGGGATAACGAGTAAGTCTCTCAGTAACTAAAATCGTCTCTTGGTCCTAAAAAGTCAACGTTGCAATTTTGTGGAAAGAGAAGAAATGGCTCAAAGGTCGGCAACTGGATATGGACAGATTAGATAGATTTTGTGTATTTTCCTCTTTCCTATAGCACATTTTTTTATTAGGCTATGATGTTTTATTAGTATGGATGTTGAAAGATACAATGTAGACATTCGGTATTTATGAAATGAAAAGAGAAAATTTGTTTTTAAATTTTTGTGATTTTCTTGATGATGTTTCATAAGAAAATATAGATAGATGATGTCATTTTAAGTGAATGTAGTGATCAAATGTAGCGCACCATTATCATAGGTTATGTACTAGAATGTCCTCAGAGCGTCCATGTATGTACCCTGGAGTAAGAGGACGCTACACTTGTGGTAAAACAAATCAATCAATTTGCCAAATCAAATAAAAGAATATACACTATATAGTGACCAGGAAAAGTTATATATATTTAAAAATGGATAAAATGAATTAGACAATTGTACATAGCTTTTATGCCTATGGTTATGAAGAACTAAACATTAAGGATGATGTAATAGATTCTAATGATGAAACTTTAAAATGAGGATGAGGGTGAAGAAGTTGAACATGATTAATCAAGATATGATTCTTTCCTTGGTTAATAGTAGTGATTCTTTAGATGAAGCCATTTTGAATAGCTTTCTGACCTATGATGAGTAATTCTTACATGCAAGGGATAAAGAGATGAAATTAACTAGAAGAGTGACTACCAGTTATCATTTTGACGATGTTATTGAGGAATTAGAAGTAAAAGGAATCCCGGTGTTATTAACACAAGTATTAGTGTGCTCTAAAGTAGTTTTAATCACTTAAGAAGTGACTATGAAGACAACAATGAAGAAATAACTACTCCAATTACTAGTGATGATGACTTGTTTAAAGAAAAGAGTGAGAAGAACAGATGTGTGCAATATTTAATCCATTCACAAATATGAATGACCTAAAATTTGAAGGATGATATCAAAATATATAAAAGATTTCAAAGAACCAATATGCAATTATGGTATTGCAAATAGTTATGACATTAGAATGTTAAGAAGCAAAGACAAAATGAAAGCCATTTGTGATGTTTCTTATCCTTTTGTGGTGTATTTAAGTGGGTGTACGTATTAGAGACATAAAAGGAGGCATATTCTTTTCCCTTTTGAGAGCTATGAGTAGCTAAACTTCTTCTTTCTAGTTCAAAAGGGGATATTAAGACCGATAAACATATTTATGCATTGATTAATTTGAGTGATGTTGTTCTTAACAATCTTTTGTAACTAACTATTTTATTATGTGTCTAAAGTTTGGGGTTTACTAATGAATTATGTAGATAGGCCTACTAGATTTTAATGTATGGATTCATTGTCACACTCAAGATTACAATCCGTAATTGTTGTAAATCTGACTCATTTGTAGCAAACTAGCAATTATGCTTCATTAGAGATAATATAGTATAGGTTAAATAACCTATACTTATGTGATTGTTGCTTATATTAACATGTTTTCTAAATCTGTAATGCAATTGTTATATTAAATTTAGAGAGCTTATTCCGTTTTGTCTAATAGTTAGATCTAATTAAAGAGTTTGTTTTAATCAACTACAACCTAAGAAAAAACTATAATTAATATAGCTTATTGTTAATATATGATTAATGGTTTTAAAAAGAGGTACGATAATAATGCCAATTTATTATAAAAATTACCATTTTTAACTAGCTTAGAATCCAAAATTACAGCACAAATACTTTAAGGCTTGATCCATCTGTTTTCTTGTCTTTATTAGCCCATTTAAAATGGGCGCGAAAGAAACATTTAAAACATCTCAAAACTCTGCCCCACAAGTCGAATTGGTTAGCCCATCCTGTATATAAGCCCTCCATATCTAATCTTATCTCAGAAGTCAGAACAAGTCAGGTTCTTCAACCTGCAGGCATCGGCAGTGTGGAAGCAGGGACGGTAAGACTGGTGGAAGCAGAGACAATGGGAAAGGGAAAGCTCCCTTCCAGGTGGTGGCAGTGGCTTCTGGGAACCCATGACGCCACTATAGGTACCTATAGGGGAGTTTACGATGCATGTTGTGTTGGGTCAATCTCCAGATGATGGCAGTAACGACGGTAATGTTGCCTGCAAGTTAAAGATTATTTTGAAAAAAAATAAATTTAGGGAGTTAAGCGTTTCTTATTGTCAAGTTTGATCACCAAAATTGACTATTTTCCAAAATAATAAAAAAAATTTGCTTAAGTGAGAAGCTGCGTCTTTTTTTTTTTTAATTGCTCACGAGCTTTTTAAGAAGATCATAATTATGAGAAGGTAACTTTACGTTATTTATAATCAGACTAATCTCCGCTCGAGTTAGATAGGTTCTTTATAAGAGGTAAAGTTCTATCATCAAAATTTAAATGGCTGCATACACGAGGAAGATTCAAATCTACAATCTTATTTAAATTAGGAGAACTCTTTACCAGCTCACCTACACCCTGTCATGTAACTAAATAAATAGACCTTTATATCACCACTAAAATGGCTTATGTAGACACTAACTTGCAACTATGTCCGTAAGGCTAATTGTTCCTTCTCGGGATATAAGGAGTTTTACATAGCACGCGACAGAATGTGAAACACGAGAAAGCTAAAGGTTGAGTATTAAGGTTCACACCAAAATGCTTTTTGGAAAACTGAGTTGTAAAAAGAGATGATAGGCACTTTGGTATGCTTCCAAACTCAAAAACAAAGAAAAGAATACTTGTTGATTGCAGTTTCCTTTCATGATTCGACCAACTTATTATTGCTATAAAGAGGAATGTTAATTTCCACCAAACTAAGCAGCGGAAGATCTAAATTCTCTTACTTGCAAATTAGCTGTTTCCACCTGAACTGGCTAGAGAAAGCTCCAGGCTTCCTTACAATGTAAGTCCATTGATATTACAGGTAGAATTTGTTCGATGTTCGGAGGATATAGTATTCCTAACGGCTTTGGTTTTATGTTCCTCTTAGACAAACTGATTTCAACCATTGATAAATGCAGACTACTGTAACGATGCCAAGAATGGTTTTTGATAGGCCTCATATCTCACCCATCCCCGATGTCCCCTTGTAAGCTTGCTGTTGCACCGTGCTTTGATCAATTATCTGAGCTCATTCTTAACTAGCCTTTTGATTTAACTAGTTATATTACAAAACAGGAAATAGCAGTTGAAAAGAGGATTGGAAATTGCGATTTTCTGTTTATTATCATAAAATTTATTCGTAATAATTTAGTCAATTGTCGAAAGATCAAAATTATTTTTTTTTTTTTTGTTAAAATTCAGAAGTGCTTAAAAGTGAATATTTCAACCTTCCAATTTGAGCTTGAAACAAAAGTTGAACTATTTTTCAATTTCAATTTTGAGAATCCAGATGCAAGTAATTCAGGAATGTGGAATTTAGCTTGAATCTAAAACTATTACTTAATTCATTTCTCCCCAGATTGACAATGGACCAAAATCGTTCAGCAGCTGATCCTGAAAACAAATCAAGTTACCAGGATTGGAGCAAGCGCATGAAAACATACCTGTCAAAGCAGGGTTTATGGGACATAATCGAAGGAAGCTCAGGACCAGAGGAAAATGAAATTGACTACGAGACTTGGACAAAGAGGAACGATGTCGCATTGCATGCGATCCGAATTTCATGCGACCCAACTGCAAGAGAGCAAATTCAGGGAATTAGTTCGGCCAAAATTGCATGGGACTATCTGGCCAGAATGGAACAGATGCATGCAACGGCTATCCATCCAACCGACTCGACGAGTCTCATTTTGTGTCAGCCGTCCAATCTCACAAAAGCACCATCACAAACACTGTTCTCACCAGGTATGTTGCTCTCTATGAAATTGCTGCAATGTAATCTTAGAGCCTTTTAAATATATATATAATTTGGTTTACTACAACTTGTAGTTGACGTATGCTCGGAAGGACTACCGGAGCTTGGGAGCAAGCCCATTGCCAATTTCACTTCCAATATGGCAGTGTCGCAGGACGAACAGAGGAGAGTTACCATGCCAATGCTCCAAGCTTTAATGGTTTGTCATGATTGATTTTGTAATCAGTTCAGTAGGGTTCAAATTTCGGGCTAGAGTATATGATTTTGGTCTATGTGACTTTTGAAGTTGATTGGTATTATCTTCCAAAAAGAAAAGGTTGATTGATATATCATTATCATTTGTTAAATTAATCCTTCGAATAAAATTACTTCCAACTTACTTATTTCAATCATATATCTTTATTGGGTTTCAAAACATTTTGGCAGGATGAAGTGGAAAGCCTACGAGAGTGGATCAAAGAGATTGATAGAAAAGTTGGCAGCTTGGCATCCAGTTGATCATCATAAGGAACCAACTGGCGGGGAATAAGAAAATATTTCCAAGTCAGTATGTCTAAAATGGTGCCAACTAAGATGTTCCAAAGTATGTGTCAGTTGAGTCAAGAGCAGATATAAGCTTGTCCAAAGTATTGTCATATAAAAGTACGTGTCCTGGATTTCTTCCATATCAGGATTATATTATATATGTTGTATACTAAAAGAAGCATTGCTTATTTTGTGAAATAAATACTGCTATTGTCTACATAAGCTACAATATTTACGAGATTGAATGTAGTTCATTCGATGTTTCTCTTATCCTTTTGAATGGCTTGACAAAAAATTTCAACTTCTTAATTAAGATCAAAGTCTGATTCTAAGTATAATTACAATTTTAATAAATCAAATATATCATATATTAATTTATGAAGTTTCTCAAATTTTACAATTGATTCCAACTTAATTTAAATTGATTTTTGTCTCTTAAACTTCTTGTTTATGTATGATACATTATGTTCCTAATATGTTGACAATAATTATAACATATAATTCTAATTCATAATTAAAATTAGAATTAGATAAATTAAAACTCTTTTTAATTTAACTTTAATTTTGCAATTAAACTATCCATAGTTATATATTAAAATTGATGTATAGTAGTTGTTTAGTCCAATTCATATAGGTATTTAGGTCATATCTGCATTCATTTTGCATATTCATTTATTCATTTTAATGGTATTTTTAGGTTTATTTATTTATTTTATTGAGTTTGTTATTTATTTTATTGTTCTTATTTTTCGTAAAAAGCAAGAGTTTCGGTTCAAATTAAACCCAAGAATTTGCTCACGGCACGTCCATAATTTTTGCATGGCCTAAGTGAAATTAAAAGTGGAAGC
>JANIHY010000004.1:58314124-58342867 GCA_027479065.1 Erythroxylum brevipes | reverse complement strand
TATTCTTTTTAGACCAATGATTAATGTTACAATTATATGAGATCTTTTCCTTGAATTGGAGTTTAGTAATATGGACTTTCTCATATTTAAATTCAATTCATTTAATTTTTTTTGTCTTATTTTTAGTTAATCAATTTCTTAATAAAAATCTCCATTTAATTTTATTGTTTGAAATTAAGAAATTGGTGTTCAGTTCTCTAAGGATTCGACTTGGTTCCATGACTATTATAAAATTTTGAAGAATTGGTATTATTTTTGGGGCCTCGACAACCCAATCAAAATTTGGCATCATTGTCGGGGAACTATTTCAAGTTTCTTAATTTCTTTGCTTTTTTATTTTTATTGTTACTGCTAACCTCTTGCTTGTATGACTCGTGCTTCTCATACAGGTAAACTGCAATATAATCTAGAAATTGAGAAGACAACACGTCATTTAAGAAAAGAGACTAAGCAAGGAAGCATTCATTCACCTTCAAATGTTAAAGTTGAATAAATCTAACCATTGTTGAAGATTCTAATTTTCAAAAAGTGGATAAAAGATGAAAAATGTCAACTTAAGAAGGTTGAGGAAGCTAGTGACATCGAATTTGAATCAACAACCTTTATGCATTTAATTTCCAGACGTTGAAGTAGATTTCGAGTTGAAATCTGGTTTGATTTACTTACTGCCTATTTTCCATCGTCTTGGTGGTGAAGATCCGCATAAACACCTGAAGGAATTTCATTTTGTCTGCTCTGGAATGAAGCCACAAGGGGTAACAGAAGAACAAATTTATCTCAGGGCCTTTTCATTCTCTTTGAAAGATAAGGCAAATTATTGACTATGTTATCTTCCACCTGGCTCAGTAATAATATGGAATGAGATGAAAAGAAAATTTTTGGAGAAGTTCTTTCCTACATCAAGAGCAACAAATATCAGAAAGGAGATATGTGAGATAACATAAATTATCGGAGAAACATTATATGAAAATTGGGAAAGGTTTAAGGAGCTATGTGCTAGCTGTCCACATCATCAAATTCTTGATCAACTTCTAATTCAATACTTTTATGAAGGACTATTTCCTATGGATCGAAGAATGGTTGATGTAGTTAGTGAAGGAGCTCTATTAAACAAAACACCTTGGGCAACCAGACAGTTAATATCAGTTATAGCTAAAAATTCTCAACATTTTGGGACAAGGATGGATGGAGTTGTTAAGCATGTGAATGAGGTAAGTAACACACACCTTATGGATAAAATATCTGATTTAACCACTCTAATTCATCAAATGATTGTAGGTCATTTGCAATCGGCAAGAGTGTAATATGTTCATTGTTTGGACATCCTACGGATATGTTCCCCACATTGCAACAAGACTCTCTTCAAGAAGCTAACACAATAGGGGGCTTTCCTGGTCAACCTCAATGAAAGTATGACCCTTATATCAATTACTGTTGGACCCTGAAATTTTTTTCTTTAGGTTAAACATGATTTAAAAATAATCTTGGAGTTTTGATAGATTTAAATTTTGGAGTTATAATTATGTCAAGGATAGTAGAATTTGTTGAATGAGTAAGTGGAATTAAAGTGTTAATATAATAAGAATGTTCAAGGACATTTTTGGGAGACCGCTTAAGCATAAAAGAACATAAGCTTATAAGGAACGGTAAGATGAACTTTTTGAGCTCGTAAAAGGTAGAAATAGAAAAAGAATATGTTGTTTTGCTTGTTAAGAGGAGACAAACATGAATTGAAGAGGGAGAAGAGTGAGAAACGAAATTAAGAGAGAGGAAGAGAGGTTTCGGTGAAAGAAGAAAAGAAGAGAAATCAAGGTTGTTAAGGTAGGTTAACCATCTTTTCTTCTTGCTTTATTAAAGGAATGAGTTGTGTTATGGATGAGGAATTAGAGAGGAAAAATGGTTTGTGTAGAGAATGAAAAGTTTGTATTGGAAGAAGATGGATTAGGAGAACCCAATTGATTTTAGGATTTCTGAACTAGATCTTAGGTTATCTAACCTAAATGTAAATATGGGTAAGTTAGATTTGAGCTTAATTTGTATGTATTGCCATTTTATGATTTCTTTATTTTGTTTATGACTTATTGAAATATTTTTTGAATGGAACCTTGGTTGTTTTAGGAAACCAAGAGAATCCTACCCAAGAGTAAGGGGAAAGACAAGTTTGACTTAGATTCTCACAAGTTGATTAGGTGGGTAATATATTTATAATTATCGTATAATTGGTCAAATTCTTGCCTACGTATGTGAATGTTATTTTGTTTGAAATTGAATTGCGAGAAATTGAAATGCATTGTGATTATGTTATTCCCTGAAAAAGGTTATAACATTTTGAGTTAGATAAAAAGAAGAAAAGCATGAAAGTTGGAACAATTGATAACATGATTTTGAGCATGATTATGTGTTTTTATTTGGGCAAGAGAGAAACCCGTTTTGTTAGTCACGTGCTCGTTGACCCATAGCCTTCTCCCGGCTACCTGCTTGAGACCACGAGATCCTGAAAATTCAGACTTGTTTTATTCACAGAGTAAACTTCGGTTTCTCTGTTTCGTTCCACAGAATTCTCAAGCCATTTGTCTGTGAATTGCATAATTGGATTGCTAAGTATGAATCATTTTGAGTGTTTATGTTGTGAATTTTGAGCTAAATTAATGAATGCTTAAATTGTTGAATACATATATATATACATGTACATATGCTTGACTTTGGTCAATTGCCAATAATTATAAATATATTAGCCACTGAGTTGTGTAGCTTACCCCACTACTCCCTCCTCAGGTGCAGAACAAGAAGATTAGCAGCCCTTGCAAGACATCGAATGCTCCAAGACATTAGAAACATTTGTAACTAAGTTAGTTTGATCACTTTTGGATAACTGCATAAGCATGTAAACATTGAGGATTCTGTATATGTTGTAATTTGTAGTAAGTCCTCATTTATAATATTATTATGAAAATTAAAGTTATGTATAAGCTTCTATTGACTTGGTAAATGAGTTAAGAATTGAAAAGTTCCTCAAGTATATATGCATGCTTCTTTTGTCATTGTACATGTCAAAATCCAAGTCTTTTCTAGGTGTAGAAATTGTATGTCGACTTCGGGAGAAAAAAGCTGGATTAATTAAGCTAAATTAGTCAAAATGGTCTTCTGGAAAGATGTAGCTTATCTTTCTGACTTTCCAATGACATATAGTATGAAATTTTTGGGCATCTGAGTTAGAAGTTATGGTTCTTTTAAGGGGAGATGCTTAGTAGTATAGGTAATATTGTCTTTGAAGACATATCATCTGTGATAACATCATATCGTCTATGATGACGTCATATCATCTTAAGTTGACTTTACTTTGTCTTAATTGACTTTGCATCATTTATTTTTTGCTTCGTCTGTCTTTTTGTTTCGTCTATCTTTTCGTTTCGTCTTTTTTTTTGCTTCGCTTGCTTTTTGCTTCGTCTATCTTTTTGCTTCGTTTGTTTTTTGCTTCATCTATCTTTTTGTTTCATCTACTTTTTGCTTCGTTTGTCTTTTTGTTTCGTCTGCCTTTTTGTTTCATCTGCTTTTTGCTTCGTTTGTTTTTTTTGTCTATCTTTTCACTTTGTCTGCTTTTTGCTTCGACTGTTTTTTTGTTTCGTTTGCTTTTTTTTGTTTCATTTGTCTTTTTGCTTCATCTATCTTTTCGCTTCATCTTCTTTTTGTTTCGTCTGCTTTTCGCTTCATCTATTTTTTTCTTTGTCTATCTTTTCGCTTCGTCTGCTTTTTGCTTTGTCTGTCCTTTTGTTTCGTTAGCTTTTTTTTGCTTCGTCTGTCATTTTGCTTTGTCTGCTTTTTTCTTTGTCTATCTTTTCACTTTGTCTGCGTTTTATTTTACCTGTCTTTTTGTTTCGTCTGTTTTTTGTTTCTTTACCTCTTCAATGACTTTACTTACTGGAATATGGCCTGCAAGTTCTTCCGTAGCAGGTTGAGAACTTGATCTTGTCTTTCTAGACTCATGTTTTGTAGTTCTTCCATAGCTTCTGGAAGATTCATCAGAGCTAGAGCTTGATTTTCGCTTAGAGAGCCATTCTCTTTCCAAGTCTTTGAGAGATTTGTATTGTTTCTTTCGTTCCCTTTCTTCTTCTCTTGAGATATGTTTATCCTTTCGTTCCATGCTAGTTTCAAGACGATTCTGGATAACTGATCTGCAAGAAGATTTCTTTTACCGTCAATGTGTTCAAAGACGATATTAACTCCAGTGCCTGTTATATAGTCCACAAAACTAATCCATCTAACTCTAGACGGTTTATTTTGAGACTGTTTATTATAAAAGGAAATTATGGCCTGGCAGTCAGTTCGAAGGGTTATCTCCTTTCTATCAAGATAGTGTATCTTGAAGGAATTGAGCGAGTTGATGCACGCGTTGATTTCTGCATCTATTGTTGATTGAATGCAGCTAAACTTTCCACTGGCGTATGCGAATACTCGATTTCTGGAGTTCCAACGGTCATTTTTTCTTTTGATAGGACAAGGCCATATCTTTTACATGACATCCCAATCTGTAGGTAAATCCAAATCATTTAACATAGCAAGTCGAGCTATGTTACCTTTCTCATTTTTACAGTCTCTAGCATAATTTTTCTTATGGCAGACAGATAACGAATCTGCTTTAGTTTCTTTTGACCAAGTTACTCCTCCTTTGGCCATTTTTTCGCTTTTGTGAGACGTGTGACTGATGAGATGGGCGGCTTCTACTGACTGGACGAAGTGATCTTGTGCCAGCTGTTCTTTCATATCTTGGATTTCTTCTTTCTTCATCAGAAAGTTCTTGATAAGCACGAGATATTCCTTCATCTTTTTGACTGAAGCGTTCCTGTTCATCTTCTTCCTCTGTCTCCTGTAATTCTTCTATCGTCTTATGAAGCTCTAAAATCTCCATTTGTAGACGATGGATTTCTTGTTGATGGATTTCTGCTAAAGGACCTGCTCTGGGTTCTTTTTCTATAAATATCTTTTCATCAAGGCCAATACCATGATAAATGAGATATTCAAAGGCATCATTAAAGGAATAAAATCCTTTAAATTTTGGCTTAGCCAGCTGGTTAGCCTTTTGTAGCAGAGTGGAATAATAACAGTAGATTCCTCTGTCAGGACCATTAAGAAGAGTATAATATGAAAAACTCTTACCTAACGGAGGTTGCATAATTTTGCTGAAGTAATATTGTAATGCACAGCAAGCATCATGCTTCTGTTTACTACTGTTGGACTTCCAAATCGCATCTAGTAAACATTTCTGATTTTCATCCAGTGGCAGATTATCCATTGGACGAAATGCTTTTGGATCTTTTGGATCCGAAATCGGTAACTGAGTCTTACCAAAACGGCAGAACCTTTCTTCCTCTATTTTTATCGGTGAGGACTGTTTCTTTACCTCTTCAATGACTTTACTTACTGGAATATGGCCTGCAAGTTCTTCCGTAGCAGGTTGAGAACTTGATCTTGTCTTTCTAGACTCATGTTTTGTAGTTCTTCCATAGCTTCTGGAAGATTCATCAGAGCTAGAGCTTGATTTTCGCTTAGAGAGCCATTCTCTTTCCAAGTCTTTGAGAGATTTGTATTGTTTCTTTCGTTCCCTTTCTTCTTCTCTTGAGATATGTTTATCCTTTCGTTCCATGCTAGTTTCAAGACGATTCTGGATAACTGATCTGCAAGAAGATTTCTTTTACCGTCAATGTGTTCAAAGACGATATTAACTCCAGTGCCTGTTATATAGTCCACAAAACTAATCCATCTAACTCTAGACGGTTTATTTTGAGACTGTTTATTATAAAAGGAAATTATGGCCTGGCAGTCAGTTCGAAGGGTTATCTCCTTTCTATCAAGATAGTGTATCTTGAAGGAATTGAGCGAGTTGATGCACGCGCTGATTTCTGCATCTATTGTTGATTGAATGCAGCTAAACTTTCCACTGGCGTATGCGAATACTCGTTCTTCTTTGATTGGAGATTCTTTCTTTTTCTTCCATTTGGCAATACCTCCCCATCCTTCCATACATCCATCTGTTTCAATGATTATGTATGCATCATGTGGTGGTAATTCCATATCAGGAAGTTCTTGTACTACTTTCTTTATTCTTTTGACTATCTCCCAATCCATATTAGTCATTCTTTTATCAGCATAGGGTGACGTCTTGTTGTATAATGGACCAACTAATATTCCAAGTTTAGGAATATAGTTACGAGCATAGTTTAAGATCCCTAACCAAGATCTTAATCCTTTCTTTTCTTTAAGCTGTTCCTCAGGAAATTCTGTTAATTTCTTTATAATGTGAGGTTGCAGCCTGATTTTTCTGTTGCCAATTATGGCGCCAAGAAACTCAATTTCTGGAGTTCCAACGGTCATTTTTTCTTTTGATAGGACAAGGCCATATCTTTTACATATATTAAAGAATAATATATGTAAATGTTTCTTGTGATCTTCTTCTGTGTTTGAAAAGATTAATATATCGTCGATGTAGGCGGCGATATACTCTTCATGTCCTCTGAAACACTGGTCCATTTTTCTTTGAAAAATAGCAGGAGCATTTTTCAATCCGAATGGCATTACTAACCATTCATATAGACCATCTGGTACTATGAAAGCTGTCCATGGAATTGATTCTTGATCCATAGCTATTTGATGAAATCCACTTTTAAGATCAAATTTGCTATAAATCTTACTATTACCAACCCTTTTGATAATAGTGTTGATTCCAGGAAGAGAATATTGATCCTTATGTGTATTCTCATTCAACTTTCGATAGTCGAAGACCATTCTTTCTTTTCCATGCTTGATTTCTCCTGTTATTGGATCTTGTGATGTTCCGGAGTAAACCATCATGGCCATTGTTCTGTGCCTCGAAGATGAAGGCCTAATAACGCCTAATTTTAATAAAGCGTCTACATGTCTTTTGAATTGAGTCTGCATTAATGGAGTGACATGCTTCAAGGGCTTATCTTGAATAGTAAGATCAGGATTGATAATCTCAATCTTGCATACTATACTGTTTTTAGCCCAGTGCTTTTGCGGATCTTTGCCAATATATTCCAGGTCCTCCATTTCCTTTAGACATTTTTCTATTTCTTTTGAGTATGTAGGAATACTCCTGCCAATATTGTAACATACCATATTTTTGATGGTATAATACTCATCGGCCTCCAGTTCTAATTCTTCAATAGCTAAAGCAGCTATTTTAATTTCTGTACTTGTCACTACTTTTGACAAGTTCTTATAGAATGTAACTGTATTTCCTTCCAATCGCACTCCTCCATATTGTGAGCGTATGAAGTTACATCCTATGATCAGTTGTATCCCATCATATTTTGTCATAGGAATACAAACTGTGAAAGGAATCCTATAGGTATTGTCACCTATAATCATCTTCCCATCTTTCAGTTTCTCATTGGCTTGGAAAACAGAATTGATTCCTGTTATTTCAATTCCATAACCAAATTTTTCTTTTGCCTCAATAGGGATGGCATCTATTTTGACACAACATTTTGTTGCCCCTGTGTCCAAAATAGCTCTGAGTGTAAATTCTTTGACTCCCGGTATTGAGTATTGTACGTTGAAATTGTACAGTTGATTATTAATTCTCCCCTTTTGTTCAGTCAAAGTTAACACCCTTTCTTTTGCAAAAAGGATTATTTCCTCCTTTTCGTCTTTTCCTTTATTTTCTTTGTCAAGTGGGCTTGACTGTCTTTCTGTTGTAGATATAGCATCTACCATCTCAATTTGTGGTGTATGATATTTTTCAAATATAATTTGAGCAATCATATCTCCTATATCCACAAAATAATCATCAGGATTAGTATTGAATAGCAAAACATAAATGATACCTCTGTAGTCCGTATCAATGACTCCAGCAGTAACATCTATTCCCTTTTTCGAGATTGATGATTTTCCAGCTATTCGTCCATAAATATTTTGCATATTTATTTCCATCCTTAATCCTGTTGAGATTGTTTTTCTTTGAAGACTTGGTATGATTATACATTCAATGCTGTATAAATCATATCCCGCATCTCCTTGCGTTTTTCTTGTTGGTATTTGAGCTTCTGGTACAGCTTTGATAAAACGAATTGTTTTAGGTTTGGGCTTTGACTTTGGTACCACCACGTTCTGCTGACACTCTGATGTGAATTGATCATGAATAGTAAGAACCCTGTTAGAGGCTCTTAATTCTTTCTTGAGTTGCTCTTCATCATACGGTTGTAAATTTTTGAGTTCTTGTTGAAAGAACCTTTCTGTGATATGATCCAACCTTTGATTTTCCGTAATCAGAGCTTGATTGTCCTATAATTTTGTATTCTCCTAAAGCAGGAGGATAATCTACTAATCCCATATTAAAATCTGTAGTTGGACAAAGTTTATATCATGTAGGATTTTTCTTAAAGGAGGGAGTCTTTTAGGAGGCTCTTTTGGGAAAACTATACTAAACTCAAGAATTAACGATTGTACCTCATGGGAAAGTGACTTTTGGGGGCTCGGTTTGGCTTCTTCAAGGTCAAAGGGAATGTGAGATGATAGGCTTTGGATAAACTCTTCCTTTTCATCATTTGTCATCAAGGCTAAAGTTTGATCCCCTTGACTTTTCTTCTTTCTTGCTTCCGGTGGCATAGGATTGAGTGTGAACTTTTGTCCTTTAAAAAGCAAAGAATAAGTATTGGCTCTTCCTTGGTGTTGCACATCTCTATCATACAACCATGGACAGCCTAAAAGCACATGACAAGCACTCATAGGAATTATATGACACCATATCTCATTAACATATTTACCAATTGAAAATGGTACTAGACTTCTCCTATCAACCTTAATCTCATTCTTATTGTCTAACCATGTCAACTTATAAGGACTTGGAAGAGGTTCATTCCTTAAAGCTAACTTTTCTACCATTTCATTTGACACAACATTTTCACAAGCTCCACTATCTATTACAAGTTCACACAACTTCCCTTTGACAAACACCTAAAATAAAACAAAGACTTTCTTCTCCAATCACTCTCATTATTTTCTCCACTCAACATTCTAAGAATTACAAGCATGTCTCCTTCTAACTCACCATCACATTCGACATTTTCACAAGACTCAAAAACTTCATTATCATCGGCCCATCACAAACAAGCATTTCATTCTGAATTTCTTCAATTTCTTCAATGATCATGATATTTCTATTTGGACATTCAAATTGGAAGTGTCCAAATCCTTGGCATTTGAAGCATCTCATTTGAGTTTTGGGTGATTTAGTATTTGGTGAAGGCAAGGCTCGGCTTGATGTTCAATTTTGGCTAGAGGTGAATTTTTTTGGTGGAGTGGAATTGGTCAATTTTGGTGGTGGAATGAGGGTGGTTTGTAATTTGGTGTGATGGCATATGGTGGAAGAAATCTTCTGGTGGACAAATGTTTCAGGTTAGTTTCACATTGCAAGGCAAGCTTCTTAAGCTCTTAGAAATGAATGTAAGGGTATAGACTTACCATGTTTCTAATCTCAATTTTGAGGCCTTTGAGAAATCTTGCATTGACAACAGCTTCTCATAAATCACACTTTAACATGATCTGCTCAAGCTCCATCGTATATTCTTCAACCAATTTTGTGTCTTGTGTCAAGTTCATCATGTTGTCCAACATCTTTTGCCTATAATGTGGAGGCAAAAATTTCATTATAGGCAAAAGTGTCTCATCCATCATCTCTTTCATCCTAGACCAAGTTGTGATTTTCGGTCTACCCTCTCTCAATCTCATCTTTTGGACATTATCCCTCCGTCAATCTTGTCTTTTGGACATTATCCCACCAAAGCGATGCAGAACCTCTCAATTTTAATTGCACTAATTTCAGCTTATTTTCTTCACTCAACTCTTTCATCTCAAAAGTTCTCTCAATTGTGTACACCCACTCAAGATAAACATCACTATCAATTTTGCCATGAAATTCTGTGAACTCGATTTTGAAATTGAAGAATTCATCTCTAGGAGGAGTGGTGTTTTGAGAGACATTTCTAATAGGGAACTGTGGGGGTGCCCCTACGGTTAGTTGTGGGAAAGTTGAATTTTGGAATGTGATGGTTGGTTGTGATGGGTTTGATGAAACGTTCGGGGAATTGTGTAGGAGGTTGGGAGAATGGATAGGTGGTTGGTTGTACGGTGGAAGAAGAAGAAAAGGGCAAATTGACATTTTCTTCTTCTAAGTCTTGGCTTAGATTTTTAGGGATGAAGGAGGAAGAAGAAGGTGTTACCCTAACTCCCATAAGACTCATAGGCTTCTTCTTTGGCTTTTAGAGTAAGATTTTCGAGCCTTAACAACGCCATTTGGCGAAGGAGTTCTTAATGAGAAAGCTGTGGCGTAGGGGACAACTCTTGAGAAACCACGGCGGAAGACAATGTGGTGGACGATGAAACAGGTTGAACCGTGTCTCTGATACCAAAATGATTCAAAGAGATTGGAGTGGCTAAGAGGTCGCTGGAGTAGTTTGGTAGAATTTGGCTAAGTGATGGTGGTAGAGGTGTTTGGCACATAGGCTGTATTCTGGGCGATTTTGTGGAGAAATAAGGACGAACTGGGTTAAACAGTAAGAAGTGGAATTGAAGGACTGTGAGTCCATTTTCCAATGGTTCAAGTTTGACTCAATTTGGATGTGTGGTTTGGAAGATATGATTGATTTAGTACGGGGCGGTAGGCTGGGCGATAGACTGAAATGTGTGTAGAAATTGAGTGCTTTGTGGAAAACAATCAATCCCAAATTATAGCAATTGGTTTACTATGAACCCAAACGAAATTAACAAGTGAAAAAAAAAAGATTTGAATTGCAAAAACTTGAAAGGAAAGAAACTTACGTATGGAAAGAAACTTGACTTAAATAAGCGAACAATAGCTAGAAGAATGTGAATGACCACATGCAGTACGGCCACACATGTTTTGCGACTTTAAATGGCTTTAAAACATACTTAATATGGCTCATAACATCTATCATTAACTTGTCATTTTAAAAAAAACAGCTAATTAAAAATGACACTAAATGAGTGTTAAGTAGCTCTTATTCAATGTAAATTTAATGATAGATAAGATAGTTGAAACCTGGCCAATAAGTCACTCTATTGGGCAGCAAGTTGACTTTGTGGCCGGCCTTGGACTCTTTAATGGGCTGGGAATGAGCTTCAATTAAATCAGATTGGACCAAGGCTTTATAGTCCCCAAATGGTTTCCATGAGGCCTGAAACTTCATAAAACAACTTAGCCCAATTTCTTCTTCGATTTCTTGATCAGTAGCTTCCTTTTCTACTCCAACACCCATTGCTTCAATAACTTTGATGGCTAACCTGGATGGTCCTCCATCAAACTCCCCTCACTAGCTTGTCGAAGAAGAATTCCTTCCATTGGAATGAGGAAGCCGAGACAGCCTTCAATATTTTATATGAATTGAAGTGGCTTGGTCTAAAGAAGGCGTTTTTATTTTCCAACAAAAGTGTATTTTAGATCTTCTACGAGAGACAAGAATGATGGGATGTAAGCCCATTGTTACACCAATTGAAAAGAATCATCAGTTGAGTGAAGAAAGAGATGATGAAGTTGTTGATAAAAGAAGGTATCAAAAGCTGGTTGAAAACTAATATACTTATCTCATACACGTCCCGATATTGCATATGCTGTAAGCGTAACAAGTCAATTCATGCATAATTCTAAGAAAGCTCATTTATAAGCTGCTTATAGAGTAATTCGATACCTGAAAGCTAATTCTAAGAAAGGAAACCATGTTTAAAAGAGGAGCAAAATTAACTATGAAAGCCTGCACAGATGCAGACTATGCTGGTTCACTATCAGATTGACGCTCAACAATTGGCTACTGAATTTTGATTGGAGGAAACTTAGTAACTTAAAGAAGAAAAAAACAAGCAGTAGTATCTAGATCAAGTGCAAAAATCTGAAGTTTGTGCAATGGCTCAAAGAATTTGTGAACTCTTTATGGATAAAGAAAATTTTAGAAGGCTTGCAAGTTAAATGACATGGACCTATGATGATGTATTATGACAAGTAGTCTACTATAAGCATTGCACTTAATCCAGTTCAATATGACAGAACAAAATATGTTGAGATATACTGATACTTCATCAAGGAAAAGATTGAAAGTTGACTGATTTGTACACCTTATGTTCCTACGAAAGGTCAAATGACATCAGATTATTTGATCTTCTAGGAGATTTGATATAGTTGTAAATAGCTGAGTAATGGCTACGATTGTGGTTTATTATTTTAGGCTGATTGTAATCTTTCATTTATTTAGGCTGATTATAATTTTCTTAGTCAATGACTGTTGTGTAAGAATTAGTTTGTTTTCTAAAATAAGACAAATGACTTTGTATATATTATTCAGTATATAGAGAGATGAGAAGAATTTCAGTTTCTATTCAAGAATGCATTCCTATACGGAGAACTAGTAGAAAAGATTTATACGGAAATTTCACTAAGTTATGAGAAGAATTTGGCTACCTGTATTGTGTGTAAGTTGAAGAAGGCATTGTATGGCCTTAAGCAATCAACTTGAGCATGGTTCGAAGATTTGCAGGAGTTAAGTTGGCTATGGGATACAGACAAAGTGGAGGAGATCATGCACTGTTTATTAAACACTTTCCTTTAAAGGAAGTTATAACTAGATGACAAGTGATGGGGGATGATGATAAAGAGAAGCAATTCTCAAGTCAGTGATTAGCCAAGTGGTTTGAGATTTAAGTCGTTAGGGAGGTTAAGTATTTCCTTGGAATATAAGTTGTACACTGAAGGTAGGAATTTTTATCTTACAACAAAAGGATGTATATCTTCTTAACGAAATAGGAAACACAACATGCAAACCTGCAAGTGCTCCTATTACTCCGAATCTTAAGCTTGGAACAGCAAAGAAAGATGTTACAGTAGACAGAGAAATGTATTAGCCCATGCTAATAAATTTGTCTCATGCACGACTAGATATAGCATATGTAGCAGGTATAATTAGTCAATTGATGCATTGTTCAGAGGAAGTTCATCTGCAAGTAGCTTAAAGAATACTTCAATATCTTAAGGGAACACTAGGGATGGGTGTTTTGTTCAAAAGAAATGCATATACTGATGTTGATTACAGATCAACTTCTAGGATATTGTACTTTTCTTGATGGAAATCTTGTGACTTGGAGAAGCAAAAAACTTTTCTTTTGGAGAACCAAAAAACAAGTTTAGTAGCTCGGCCAAGTGCAAAGGTTGAGTTTCAGGCGATAGCTTAAGGTGTATGTGAATTATTCCAGCTGAAGATAAAGGTTTGAAGATTAAGTGGGATAGCCTTATGAGACTATTTTGCAACAACAAATCTGGAATCAACATAGCTCACAACCCATTTCATCATGATCGAACAGAGGACATTAAAATTGATAGACATTTCATTAAGAAAAAGTTAGATAATGGATTAATTTGTACACTATATATCTACTCACCAACTTGAGGGAAAGTGTGGCAAAATAATGTATATTGATAGATTTGATTGTACTTGATTGAGTTTTCTATTATATTAGAATATCACATAAGTCAAAATTAGTGAGTGTTATAAATTATGAAATTAGATACTGCATTACAATATCCATAAATCATGATATTAGAATCGTTAATTTTACTTATATGTACTAAAATTTTGTTCATAAGCTAAGTCATATATCCAAAGTCCTATTCAAATTCTAAAAATTTGTAGAGGATTAACAAACACTACACAACCGAAGCATCAAATTTGTGTATGGAGTGGATACTTCACTTGACTCCCAGCTTTTGCATTCGGAATAGTAGACTCTGTCATTATTTACTTATTGATGACGGATGGATATGGAGCACATTCGTAATCTCAAGAAACTTTATCGAGGTCAACAATTTTCTCATATATCAAGCACTTTATTATAACAAGATTGCCATTTTGGATAATAGACGGTTTACAGTTTTTAAATCTGAACAGTTGACTGAGTTTGTAAACAGATCTAACACAAATATCTATCTATGTTGATTGCAGATATATTAATCCAGAATGCTTGGGATACTTGGATCTATTACAGAGTTTAAGGAGTGGAGACTGCTCTTGAATTTTCATATGGTTCCACACATTTCTTCTACCGCGCGAAGGAGAAGTTATGGGGGACCTTTATTGTCTTATTTAAATTTTTGTAATTTGAATTTTGCAAGTTGTCTTTTTTACTGAATATCTCTTAACTGTTAGGATGTAATGTGCTTTAGTTTGAGCAGGAAAAAAGAAAAATCTTAAAAAGTAATTTTGTCCTGCAATTTCCAAACCCTCGTCGTCTGTAATGCTTCTTCCTCATCTGTATCTGCTTCGTTCGTCATTACTATAACGTCAAAAGAAATGTAGTCACTTAATCATAGAAGTCGACAAGCAAGCAAGGGATTGGTGTTTAGTCAACCCAAAAAAAAAAAAAAAAGGGATCTGTGTTTCCTCTGAAATCTGAGGCTTTGGGGTCCTTGAGAAAAGAACAAAGACGTCATCACGTCAAGCCACATGTTCCGTCGAGAATCTTGTGACAACTTGCAATTTGATCAACGTTGTTGCTGTTGTAATGCACTCCACAACAAATCTAATCAAGAAAGAAAAGAGAAGGCATATTCATCATCCAAGAGTCGCTAGCTCTTAAGACGAGTCTAGACCTTCTGTCTAACCAAGCTTTGTATAACTTTGTCTAGCCCAAAAAAATGTTGTTCTACTTGTAAAAATTTACAAACTCTGTCAGTCTTCTAAATTTAATGGTTTATGAGTCAAGACATTAACTCAACATCCTCGTCATCTTCATCTTTATGTTCCTTCTTTGAGAGAGAATCTCAGTTTTTGAATCCAACGATTCTTATGTTATAGCATTTCAGGTGCTCTTGATTCTGTTTGAGACTAGAGAGAGAGTCTGTGTTTGCATTCAACAATTCTAGTGTTGCAACATCTCAAGTGCTCTTGATTTTGTATCTTTTGATCCTTTGTGTTGCACTTACATTATTGTTCTTCTTTTTAGGATTTTTGATTTTTTGGAAGAAATCGTCAGACGTTTATGAGATTTTGTTTGCTCTTTTCTTCTTCGAATGAGAAATGTGTTGTGTTTTTCTGTGATTTGTTGGGAATAATGCTATTCGGAAAGGAAAAAATGTACGAGTTATGATCTAATTTTCCTTTCAGTTTTTCATTGTTCTCGCTGATGTAACGATTGTTCATTTTTATTTGTGCCGGTTCTAAATCATTCCATAATCTAAAAGGAAATCATGAGATTAGTATCTTGGTAATATAGAAACAAAGCAATAAATAGAGAAGGGAAAGATTATTGGAAATGCGGCATATAATGAGACAACAACAACAACAAGCTCTACTGATGCAACAAGCATTGCTACAACAGCAACAACAGTAATAGATGTACCATCCTGGCATAATTGTTGCTGCCATGTCTCAAGAGATTTTCTAATGCTATTATCGGTTTCTCCTTTTCATTTCGTCAATCATTTATTTTTATTATTTACTATAATTTTTTAGATCAGACAAAGTTTCGAATTTTTTTTGAAAATGTCAATTCATTCAGTGGAATTTTATTGTTAAATGGAAGTTAATATCCAAGTTTCAAGTGTTTTAAATCCTTATGTTACTTTTGAATGTTGAAAATAGAAGAAAGGGAAAATGAAAAGTAACCAAAGAGTATCCTATGATTGAAGGAAAAGATACTAGTAACTGCAGAGGATGAAAGTGACGATGAGGAATAATTAGAAGGATTTCGAATTCAAAAGATGCATTATGTTTGTTGTTGTTTTGATTTTTTATTTTATTTTTATGGAATCGCTATTTATGGTTGAGTCCAATCACTTGAATCCAATGTCCCCATTATTCTTACGGGATTTATGCGTCTATTGTTCAATAACATAATCCACTAAGCTTCAAATGCAACTCTACATGTGTGGGCATGTATGTCAGTTCTCTAGGTGTTTATTATATATGGATTTCCTTCCATTGATTCTCTATGGACATACTTAGTTACGGTCAAGCGGTTAAGGTTAATTGGACATACCTAAACAACCAAAGGGAAGACACATAAGGTTACTTTTAGTTCTTTTTTCGCTTATTTATTTGATTTTGGTTTGTATGATTTTGCATTCTTTCTAATACAATACCTTCTTCTATGCATTTCTCTTGACTTTTTATTGACTTAATCCTCTCTTCCTCTTAGGGCATTTGCATATATTTGTTGGTAATTTGCGTGCAGAGGTTACAACTACAACTTTTTCCGCCTATTTCTCTACCTATCCTAGTTGGTCATAAGTTCCTCTGCTCATACTCCTCCTTTTGCTACATTAAGAAATCAATCTATGTCTCATGATATCTACATCTTATGTAAAAGAAACACCTAGCAATGTAAATAATTTTGCAATGCACTTAGTGGATAGGGATGATGTTTGTTTGTTTGTATTTGGAAGACTGAAATAAGTTGGAAAGTCGAGTGCCCTTTTTGTCTTCCTTATATCTTATGCTCCCTCTTTCAGTACAATAAAGAACACTTGGCAAGATACATCAGTAAATTTAATGGAGACACTAAAGTTGGGCTAAAATTGAAAGAAAATTGAAAGTTTGAGTATTTGATTGTCATTTTTGAAAGTTTGGGTTATAATTGCAAAATTGAGCAAAGTTTGAGATTTTTTTAATTAACCTTAAAATAAAATAACATAAAATAACATTGCATTAATGTTCACATAAAATAAAATAATAAGGAAAATATGAACTCTTCTACGTTTATAGTGTGTTGGTAGTTTATTTTAAGAATTGAGATTTAACTTCATAGCCATAAATCATAATGGATGGATGGAGTAGACAATACGCTTATGAAGCAACAATGTGTCTTCGCAATAAGTAACATCACCATATTGGAAAGAGTGGTTTCCTCACATGTTTTTGGAAGCTCAACCAATGTCTATACCATATTGTGACATTTGTGGGATTAATTCTTATAATCATGAATGTCGAGCACCGATGTATATATAGGAGCAACCAAGCATGTACAACTAACCTTAAAGACCATCATACGAGAATACATAAAATTCAGAGTGGATCAACCCTTATACATATGGAAGAAATGAATATGCTCCAACTAAATATGTACAACAAGAGGAACAATACAAAATTATTACAGATAAACTAATGGAATGCATTGCCAAGAGAGTAGCTATTTAACTTGAATTAGATGAGAGACTTTCTTCACTTCCATATGATGAGTATAATACTTCATATTATCTAAGCTCCCTAATGTCTCAAAGTGAAGAAGAGACAACAGTCAATTTCATGAATGATGATACATTTCAAGAAGTTGAAGAGGTAATTGCTACTCTAAAATATATGACTGTTGAGTTTATTCAAGCATCAAATAGGAGGCATCTAGAAATAGAGGCTCAGATAAAGATTATGGTGAATTGGATCAACCAATTGGTAGATTTATTATCTAATGAACTGCAAGGGAGTTCACCTGGTACTACTAAACCAAATCTTAAAGAACATGGAATGGAAATGATCCTAAAGAGTGGAAATGAGCTTCTAGAAGAAGAAGACAAAGAGACAGTCTCTATCCAAAAAGAGGAAGTAGAGGAGTGGTAGGAGATAATTGAAGATGATAAGCCATAAACCTTTGTCAAGGAAGAAGAAGAAGAAGAAGAGTGGATAGAGGTGGTTGAGGAAGAAATGGCGGAGGAGCCAAGTAAGGAAACTAATGGTGAAATGTTGGTATTGACTTTAAGTACGAAGGGTTCACACTTACTCAAAAGCAAACTATTTGAGTCAATTGACAATTCAAGGAATTTTGCTATTCCTTTCCTTCTTTTATTAATAGTTTCTTATTAAAAAGGGCATCAATGCATGTGATTAGATTTATTAATTTTATAAATTATGTCTTTATTATTATCTTGCAATAGGTGGCTTAGTTATAGGCTACAAAACCCTTATGCAGAGAAGTGGAAGCAAGCCATTGATCATAGACCCAGGAAGAGGGTAAAAGTGTACAACATGTCAAGCTATCGACATTAATCAAACACTATGAATTATGATAGATTTTATTTCATGTTATTTTATTTTCATATTTTTTAGTTATTTTATTTTCTGTTATCTTTTTATCCCTTTTCTTTATATTTTGCAAGAATGTAGTCAAATATTTGATGGATCAGAATTAAAAAAAATCATTATATTCAGGAAAGTAAGACAAAACCTTCCCACTTATTATATTATATACATTGGGGACAATGTACAACTTTAAGCGTAAGAAAGGGCTTAATGAATTTTTAATGATTTCTTTAAGTTTATTAGAATCTTGACTATAATATTTTATGAACTAATATCTTGACGTAATTGAAATTTGTCTATCAGTACTCTATTTAATTATTAAATAGTGATTGAATTGGTATGCAAAACGATGATAGCTATAATAAAAAAAATTATAATTTATTTTTTAGCATTCATTGAAATAATCAATTTCATGTAAGTTATTGTGCTTAGTTGAACAATTCTAGAACTTATTTTTATTATACATATTGAGATCATATTTGTTAAATTAGAATCATTGAAGTGATAAAGGTACTTAGATTCAACAATATGTGTTAACCTATTTCTTTGGTTATTAACATTCCTATAATTTATCCTTTAGGAATAACCAAGTTGAGCCTTAGCCTTTTCATTGATTTCAACATGTTAACCTTTGTTCTAATTTTATTTGAAGCTTTCTCATTATTTTGAATCCTGAAGGTTATTTAATTACTTTTTTAAAATTCTTGAAAATCTTGAAAGGTCCATTATTCCTTTAATTATGATACTAAATGCTCAAAATTATTGATTTAATTAAAAATGAGCATAGAAAAAGAAAAGAAGATAAGATATGGTACCAATGGAGTTATAATAAAAGGAACTATGTATATTGTGGATAAGTTTCATATAGTTTCTCTTTAGTAAATTTCCTTCAATTAACCCTTTTTATTATCCCACCCATACCATACCTAAACCTCGTTACAAACTATATAAAGACCTTTTGATTTTTATTTCTAGTTATATATAAGTGGTGGAGACGTGATGATATTGCAAGCCTATGGTAAGAGTTTTACCATGCATTGATTGAGAGTTTGATACTTTTCACCCTAAACCTTTAAGTGTATTGAGTGAAATCTTGGTAAGGGTGTTAAGATTTATGTTTTTTATTTCAATGTGATTACTATTAATATTGACTTAGGAAGTTAATTTTAAGATAACTTGACTCTAATTTTATGTTAATTTGATTCAACAGGATATGTTGATTTATAGTATGAATGGACATATCAAAATTAATGAAGGACAGATGTCGTAAGATTTATAATTTTGATTATGATTTGCTTAAGGACAAGCAAAAGCTTAAGTGTGGAGATGTATGATAAATACATAATTGACCATATTTATACATCATATTTGACGTATTTTTTCTTGTATTTTATACTTTTATTGTAAATTTGGTACTTAATTTGCTCCAAGTGCATTTAGAGGTTATAATTGCAATATAAAATAAAGATTTGAAGCAAGGAAGGGATACATGTTTATGAATTTGGTAGTGTAAGTTTCTTAGATCATGCAGAATAACAAATTTTGAAGATTTTAGATTATAAATAATCTAGTAAATGCTCGTGTATCTCCTAGAATGCTAAAAAATACTATAAAAAGACATGATCAAAGGTAAAATAGAGTAGCAGAATTTAGGAGACAATTCATGACGTGAAGAACATCCAGAAGGGATGATATTGATCCAAGAATGTGTAGAACGCAAAGAAATCACCAAAAGATCCAATAGAATACAACATTGGAAACCTCTACCATGTAAGAACATTCGATTGATGAGCAAGAAAGATTTAGAATTATGACCCTTTGTTTTATATTCATTCTTCATCCAATTTGTGTTTGATTTCTTTTCTATTATATGTAACTAAATTGTTTTTAGTGTTTAGCTATGATGAACCTTATTTGAAATAACAATATGCTTTTATTCTTTTATTAGTTCAATAGTTTTGATTGATTTATTGTGATTCAATTATGTGTTTAATATAAGTTGTAATAGATCCAAAATATTAGTTCATTATTTGATTTCATAGCATAGGGATTGAGAAACAATATGTGTGAGTAGATCTACCATAATTGAAAGGAGTTGATTGCAAGCCTAAAGATAGATCACCATAAATCCTTTAGATTAGGGTCAAACCTAATAACAAAATTCACAAATAGGTAAAGCAATCCTATAAACTTTAACAAAAGTAATTCGATTGATAAATGTAGGGTTACTTGTTAGAAGAATCGAGAGAGCTATTAGCATACGATAGGAATTTCCACGATCTAATAGTTAATAAAACTACTACATAATAAACAATTAATTATTCAATATTTTTAGGAGAAATCATTCCCTAGACATTAATTCTCGATATTGATTATTTTCTAAGTGATCTTTCATCTTTGTGTTCACTATTACTACCTACTTTATTTTAGTTATTTAAGTTTTTAAATTTGCTTTATTGAAATCCAAAATCAATCCTTTGGCTAGATAGTAGGTAAAAGGTAATTACTAGTAATCGTTGTCTTTGTTGGATCAACCCATACTTGTCGATACTAGCTATGGCTACGCTATGCACTTATGGTAAAATTAATATTTGTATAGAAATAACCAATCAATATGCTAAGATGTTATGAAAGAAAATCAAATATATTGTAATTCCAATGCTATAGAAACTGGTGGGATGAAATAGTCAACCAAATGACTAATAATAGCTCGATGTAGATGGCTGATTTCAATCTCTTAAAATTAGCTCTATGCATTAGAGTCAATAAAGTATGGAAAGATAGAAACTTTAGGAGGTTTAAGCAAAAGCAAATGAATAAATGAAGTTTCTAATTGAGAACATTGTTGAAGATAAAAGAGTACTACATATTATGGTTGAGAGAAGAACCCATATCTTCAAAAGTAACAACTCTATGATATAAAAGGTTGTAAAATGTTATAGGTTATGAATTGTGCAAATATTCTTTGGAGGTATGCAACACTTACGCTTGTAAATATGTAGGAACCATATGTATCATTCCTTGTATATGTTGTAAGGCTTAGCCTTATTTTTGGAATACATTTCTTTAATTTTCAAAAATAAGCTATAGTAGATATCCCATCATTTTTATCCAATTTGTTTAGTCATTAACAGTCTTCCTTTAGTTAAAGCATATAAAAAATGTCATTGACAATATTGTTTATCTCCCTTTATAACTGTTGTTTATATTTTAGAGTGGCACAAAGATATTTTTGCTTTGATAGAGAGGGATTTACACGAAAAAGTCTCTAATTTATGTTTTAGGGTTAATAAATTTTAAGGATTTAATCAATTTGATTTTACAAAATTTAAATACTGAAATTTTTAAATGTTTGTAAATTTATTTAAGGATTCACTTATTGGGGGAGCCGACTTGACTCTTTAAAAGATATTTTAATCCATGTTAGAACTCACATAGAGTGTTATGGTAGTTATAATAGAGGGGTTATTACTAATTTAACACTAACATAAAAAGTAATTGACAAAGATACCAATGTTGTGATATTTAAATTCTTTGAACATTGATCTAATAATTTTAAAGTTTAAAAACTCAAGTTGATATTGAGATAAAATTTAGGCACTCTTAAAACTGCTATCCATTTTTTAATCTAACTTCAGAACCTTCTTTTATACTTACAAAAGCAAAAATAGTCTTCAAAAGTTCCAACTCTTTTAAAAGAAAAAATAGATGTTAAAGAAGCAATTCTAAAATGGAATAAATAGTATTTACAGGCTCGAGTGATGTTTTAACCAAATAAGTTGATTGGTTTGAGCACTTCTCCTACTCTCTACTTAGTTGATCATCTTATGTAGTTGGTCAATTTGAAGTTTCTTGAACCCATTCTTTTCAACATTTTTGCCAATATTAACTATTTGATGTGATTGATCACATTCATCAAAATTTTCTTGCTAACCTTAAGTTTCGTTCATGAATGTAAGGAAGAAAAGTTTCCATTTATTCAATCAATAATTATCTTTTTTTTAATGATAACTTTCAACTCAAGCTTCACACTGATAAACATTAGAAATTAAAAATTTTTATCATAAAAGAGTCAACTATAAAATCTTTTTATTTAATAAAAATTTGAAGGTGCATTTTACTCTTTAATGTTTTGGCTAAAATTTAAGTTAGAATCCTAACATTTAGCAACATACAAAAAGACTATAATATTTGAAGAATGTTTTAAATAGTCCTTTAATTGATGGAATCAATAGAGTTTCAACTACAATGATGTTGATAGTTTTTTTATAACAAAAAGCTCATATTAGACATGTGAGCAATTGACACAGACCCCTAAAAACTTAATCTCTAATTACTTCCAATTTCTCTTCTCTACTGCAATTCTCCTCTCTCTTTCCTTTTTGTTGTGACTCTTGTCATTACAGACATTTTAACTTATTCCTTTGGCCTCATTCTAGTTATTTCTTCTGGAAGCTTTAGGCACTCGTTAATGATGATGTAAATGATGGATTTATGGTGAAATACTAAGAAATAATCTATACATGAACATTTCTTAATTAGTTTTGAAATAAGGTCAAAAATATCACTCAATGAATATTTACAATAAATGGTAGTTAAGATCAAAATATTAGAAATCAAAAGTTTGGATGGCTCTATTAGTAAGAGTTAAACAAGAAGTGATGGCTCTATTAGAGCTTACGTCTATTTATATTTCAATAATTTAATTGAAATTAATTTTTAATTTCAATTAAAATTTAATTATAATTGTAAATAATTTTAACTAAATACTAATTATTCCCAAATAAGATCTAATACCTCATATTGATCCTTATTTATTAAATATCTCAAGTTTAATCCAAAATTTTCTCAAACTTTACAATCAAGTCCAAATGATTACAATGTCTTTGTTCTCTTCAATTCATTCTTTATGTGAGACCTATTAGGTTTGCAAATATGTTGACAATGATTATAATTCATAAGTAGAATTAAACAAATTAAAAATCATTTTAATTTATCTTTAGTTCTCCAATTAAACAATTTATAATCATATATCAAGATTGGTGTCTATCGTATCTAATTTCTATTGATTTTACTTGCATTCTTATCTTGATTTGGGTTACAAATTCTTGCGATTTTAATCCAAATTTGAATGAATTGAAAATGGTCATGAATGTTGCATGAAGGTTAAAGGGAATGTTTTGTGAATCTTGCATAAAAAATGAAAGGTAACCTAAATTTTGCATTAAAAAAGTGGTGACAAAAGTGTCACCACCGTGGAAAACTTAGTCATGGTGGTGACTAAAGTGTCGCCATCACGACACTTAAGTCATGGTGGTGACCAGCCCTCATAGTTAGTCACCCCCGTGACTACTCCTTTGCACTCACTTTAAGTTTGACATGTGCAGGTTATGACAGCGGAACAAACCTATAACCTTAAACTTAGACTCATTTAGGGGATTGAAACTGAGAGGTTAGCTACATCATAGACTCATTTGGGACATTCTAAGACACAAAATAAATAGAAAAAAAGAAGGTGGAGAAGAGAGGAGAGAGCAGACAGTAGTCAGGTGAGTAAAAAAAGAAGAATAGCAGAGAGGAGGAAGCAATGTGAGCCTTCAATCATATAGGTAAGAACCAAGCAAAAGCAGAAGGCAACCACCAATGTAGAGTGTTTGAGAGTGGTAGGAGATCATCATAACTCCCTCATCCGAACACTTGTTTGCTTATTTTGATACATCTATTGCATTATTTCTCTAGTGTTTTACTGAACTTACTCCTCTATTAGTTGATAGACTCATACTTTGTTAGTTGTCGATAGTTCATTTTAGTTATCTACTTAGTTTATTGTTTTAATACTTCTCTCTTATATTGACAAATATAGGATTGAAGTATATGAAAATGATGAATCTTGTTATTTCCAAAATGGGCTGATCTTTTTTCTTGAGGATTAATGTAACCATTTTAGTTAAATATTCATGATTAAGGGACTGTGTTATTGTCTTATGTTTGCTATAGTTTCTGAACTGAACGGATGTAAAAGCATGATCAAACTTTGAATCATTTTAGTATTAAACGAAGGATTGAGAGAAGAATTTTAATATGGAGCGAGGAACTATAAATGATTAGGTTGAGAATTAGAATATAATAACTTAAGTGGGTAATTATTAGTTGGGCTTAATAATTCAGACGATAACTTATTGGATACAAAAATCATATTTAGTTCATTATTCGAGTTGATCTTAGAATCCAACTATTAATTTTTATAAGAAAAATATATAATCATTTCTTCTTAATCGTGCATAGGACATTAAATTAGTGAAATTAATTCTCAAAAGTTTTCTGCTTCGATTAAACTATTCGTTTTTGCTTCCAGCCAAATAAGTTTTTTTCTTAGTTTAATTTTGTGATTTTCTTTAAAGCCTTCACTCAACAAATCGAGATAGAATATTTAGGATTGCATTTGTTTTTATTTTTGTTCAAGGTTAATTTAAGTGACCAATTTCATCTCCGTGGGAGACGACCTTAGGTAATTAACTACAACTACCACTTATACTTGTGATTAAGATAGCCTAGGTATTTTTAGAACTTATTTTGGGTGGAAATTAATTCTAAAGAGTTTTCTAGTTTAATTAATCTATTCGTTTTTGCTTCCAATTAAATTAGTTTACTTCTTAGTTTAATTTTGTGATTGTCTTTAAAGTCTTCACTCAACAAATCGGGATGGAATGTTTAGGATTGCATATATTTTTATTTTTCTTCAAGGTTAATTTGAGTGGACCAATTTCTCCTTTGTGGGAGATAACACTAGGTAATCAACTACAACTACCTCGTATAGTTACGAGTAGAATAGCGTAGGTATTTTTAGAGTTTATTTTGGGCAAAATAACTTTTTGGCATCGTTGCCAAGGATGGTGTTTAGCATTTATACTTAAATTAATTTTGGTTCTTTTTGTTTGTTCACGCATATATGTTTTATTATGCTACTTCATTGATTTGTTTGTTTAATTTTTGTTATTAATTTAGCACTGCCTTTAGTTAGTCCCTGCTAAAAAGAAGGTCTCTAGAAGTGAACTCGTTTAGTTTATGTTAGGAAGGAAATCTGTAGATAGTGAATTCATCCCTTTTATTGATAACATACATCGAATATGAAGATTTCAAGGGGACTTTGAAGATGATCACGAGGAACCCAAACATGAAGATCAAGTTAATAGCCAAAAGATGGGTGAAAGGTAGTTATTAATGAAGGAGTATGCTAGATCGGTAATTGGTACTGCCACTTCGTGCATACATTTGGGAGAGGTAGCTAGGAACTATTAATTGAAAAGTATCCACTACAACATGTTGTCATCTTTCTATGAGGTTCCCAATGAAAACCCTTTGAACTTCATTCAAAAATTTTATACTACTCTCTAAACCTTCTCTTTGGATGGCTTAGATGAAGATTAACTTAGGATGAGATGCTTCCTATAGACATTGAAAGATCGAGCTCTTAGCATAGTTGATGACCCTTCCACCTGGTTCATTGACTAGATAGGAGGAGGTATACAACAAATTTATAGAAAAGTTTTCCTTCCATTAAAAGACTTCTAAGTTGAGGACAAAGATAGCAACCTTCACTCAGATGGAGGGAGAGCCATTCCATGAGGCATGGGAACACTTTAAATTATTACTTATACAATGTCCACGCCATCATTTTTCATTTCACATGCAGAACCAATTCTTCTATGACAGATTTGTTGGATCGAAAAATAAAGTATGCAAGATTTGGCTAAAACAGTACATTTCAAAACTTTTTTAGAAATCAAAACACAACAGAAGCAAGATAACCAAATCAACATTCCAAGCCATACATGATACTGTATATGAAAAATAATTATCATAAGAATAAGATGGAGATTATATTATCGACTCCTTCGCTACGGTTTTAACTCCTTGTTGTGCTACCCTATCCTCGGCAACATATCCTCTCCTAAGTGATATATCCTTTTCTCATTATTGTATCCTTTTCTCGATATTGTATCCTCGACCAATCTGATCCACCACTTGTTCTTCTTGGACAACTTGGTTAACAAGATCCTTTGGTGGGAAAGGAGAATAAAACTTTGGAGGATATTTTTCTTAGAAGAAAGAAGCCAAAGATGAGACACCTCTCATTCAAATTTCGGCTAACACAAGCAAGAAAAGAGAGAGAGTCCAAAAAAATGCAAGAACACCTCTCTTACACCTTGTCAATTTCTGTTATGCATGAAAAGAAAGAAGAGAAAAGCATCCAATGCATCACTTCATTATTTAATCAAACATAAAGAAGTCATTAAATGAGACTCTTCTCATTTGTTTTAAGATGGCTACATGAAAAGACCAATAACCTAAAATGACATATCAGTTTCAATTTTAGTGATAAAAGAAGGAAGATCATCCATCAAATACACCTCTTTCCTCGTTAATCAAACAAATGCTAAAAGGTTACATTACATGCCATCATTAAAAAACAACCATTAAACTATTTAATGGTAAGATCATTACTCCATTTAATGATGATAAAGCATGATAAATACCACCTTTATTTAGCAATTCAAAGCTAAATGTGCAGCTACACATTCAGCCCTAATAAAACTGAAATTGCACCTTCCATTTCTTTAGAATTTTGTTTAATTTAATTAATCTTATTAATCAAATTAAACCAAAGTCCAACCCATTTCTAAATGTTCATTGGGGCTTCTAATTAACCATTAATTATTGCAAGTCCAATATTCAATCATGAGCTTTAAAACCTTCATTTATGTTTCTTACTTTATTGATAACTTTCCTTGAAGCCAAGTGGAGAATCTTATTGGATTTAGATAATTCAAGCTCCAGTAAGCCCATAATTAATTTAATCTTATTAGAATTAATTCTAGCTTATTAATTAAATGTCATTTCATTAAAGACAATTAGTTGAACTCTTGAATTACTAAATATTATGAGAACACATAATTCAAATAAGATGTCGAATTGTAAATCATATTATGAACCTTATTATAACCATCTACACAATAAAGGATAAAATTACCATTTTGCCCTTTTATTGATTTTTTCTTCTAGATCTACCGTTTTACTCTATATGGTGATTAACACATAAGATCTCATCTTGGTGTTAAGACTTGATGGGTAGGTAGTTCATCAAACTCTTGGCGCTAGTTTAATCACCAATCTCCATAAAACATTTAGAAGTGATGATATCACTATAAACTCTTTATTTGAGTGAATGTTCCCTGATACATGTTTCAATTAATAATTTCAACAAGCAGACACTGGATTAATACTCTGTAAAAATTCATTTCAATCATATCAAGAATTATAATGAAACATATATGAGTTCACCACTTATCAAGATTGTGGTCTATAATAAGCAAATGCTAAAATGTATGTTTTAAGACTAAAGTAATGACCTACTTTATTCTTGAAAATATACTTAATTTCATATTCATTTAATAGTGTCATTATTGATAGTCGACTACTATCACGATATGAAACTCATCATTCCCTTGAAGTAAACTCCTTTACTTATATGGAGATAAATCGCAACATTACAACCTAAACCATAATCAAGCGACCAAATTGATTATTCAACTATGAATATGTTATTTTAGATTCTTATAATATACATGTTTCACATACATCTTTATGTATATATATATTACTTCCAAAAGAATCTCGATTCCATATGACTAGATATATAATGCTCATAAAAACCAAACTCTTTTGTTTTATTAATAATAAATATATTTATTACAAAATTTTAATTGAAGAAATTTTAGTTACATGTAAATACACTTTCTTTCCAGGGCATTTTACTTACATAACTCTAACATATATATTACCCCTAAATTGTTCCTAGTCGTTTTATGAGATTATAATTATAAGATTTATATTTCATTTATATATTACCCCTAAATTGTTCTTAACCATTCTTTTGTTAAAACTAGACATTAATAGAATGTAAAAAGGCCAACACATGTTATATTTTTCCTTATGAAAAAAGTAGTCCACTAAACTATAAAGATACTTAAACAAACGTGTAGTCCATTTGAAACATTACTTGTATACCTATGAAAATTCTTATTGTGATAATTGCATAAGTGATCATTTCACTTGAGGGCTTCAAAATTATCTTGTATAGGGATTGCTATGTTTAGATATTATTTATGACTTATTATAGTCAAGGATAGGTCAATAGATAGTTATTGTATATAGAGGTAGCTAAGCTAAGTAATCAATAGAAGATTCATCACCCTAAAGTAGATTAAAATTGATTCGAAAAATTCTTGGTGAAGGTGGAATAACACTTTATAAATAATTTACAAATGTCATTAATTGAATTAATAGCTAATTGTGGAGAACTAACATGATTGGACTCAAAATAGAGTAGACATTAATTTTATGATATATGTCTAATTGAAACATTGTATGATGAAATGAATGAATTATACAAAAAAATCATGCATGAAAAAGTTAGTCAAAATCACTTTGACGTTCTTAAATATTTGGATAGTCATGATGCGTTGCTAGACGTCAATCTTAATCTATAGATATAAATTGTTTAATTAGAGAATTAAAGATAAATTAAATGGGTTTAATTTATCTAACATATTTAGGGTTATAATTTATATCTATTATAAACATATTTATGAAC
>JANIHY010000004.1:56874512-56885064 GCA_027479065.1 Erythroxylum brevipes | reverse complement strand
CCCGGATATTGTGTAGAATCAGTTAGAATTCACTTGTATTTAATAGTTATACTTGTACACAACAATAGTAACACTTTCGATATTCAATACATTACAATATTTCATGGTATCAGAGCTGTAGCTTAACGGCAGATCCATCTTTACTCTAAATTCTCATCTCAATAATTCCAGTAGCAGTCGATTATCACCATGACAAACACCGATGCTTCCTCATCCACTACAATTCTTGCAAACATCATATCAATGACAAACTCAACCACAACTCTTGTGGTTCTGACTCCGACTTCTGTTAAATTGAACGAATCAAATTATCTGGCTTGGAGAATACAGATGTCTGCCCTCCTAATTGGCTACGGTTTACAAGGATACACGGATGGCTCATTCCCGTGTCCACCGCCCACAAACCCAACTTCTGAACACTGGATTCGTCAAGATCAGTTAATCATTCATGCCCTCACTATCTCAGTGTCAGAGACGTAACTAACTCTGCTGTCCTCGGTTAAATCATTGAAAGAAGCTTGGGATATTCTTCAAAGGGCTTATGCTGGCAAATCGACAACTCGGATCCTCTCGTTAAAGGATCGATTGTTAAATCTTGAAAAAGGATCACAACCTGTTGCTTCTTATTTACAGAAGCTTAAGGAAATTTCGGATGAGTTATCAATCATCGGTAATCCACTTAAAGATGCAGATATGGTTATTCACTGCCTTAATGGCCTTGGACCAGAATGTAAAGAGATTGCGGCAGCAATCCGTGCTAGAGACTCCTTGATTTCATTTAATGACTTGCACCAAAAATTAACAGATCATGAAACATATCTGTTAAGGTCTTCATGGGTCAATAATACTGCTATTGCTACTGCATTGGTTGCAAATAAGCAGACTTGGAATTCCCATCATAATACTAACAAGAAATCACATGGACACTCTCCAGCACCTATGCAACATCAACAGACGCATTCCACTAGATTTCCTATCATTGAAACTTCTGTTGCGGCAGCAGGTGGCTGCCATGTCTCTTCTTTTATTATTTGTCAGTACTGTGACAAACCCGGACATACAACCAAGCGTTGTTATAAAATCCATGGTCGACCACGTAATAGGCAACCTGCGGCTAATTATACTTAAAAGAATCAGTCGTCCGATTTTGACATGTGGATTATGGACTCCGGTGCTTCTCATCATATCACTAATGATTTGCATAATCTTTCACTTGCGACTAAGTATGATGGTTCAGATCAACTGGTAGTAGGTAATGGTTTGAGTCTTCTGATTGCTAACACTGGTACATCAACACTCTCCACTTATACAAAACCGTTATCTTTGATGAATATTCTTCATGTTCCGTCTATTAAGACTAACCTCCTATCTGTTAAGCACCTATGCAACACTAATAATGTATCTGTTGAATTTTTTGATACCTATTTTCAGGTGAAGGATGCAACAACGAAGGCGGTTCTTTTGCAGGGCAATAGTACTGACGATCTGTATTACATACACTTCACTAGGCCATCTCCTACTGCCAATGTCGCTGTTCACCAATCTTCTTCAAATTGGCATCACATCTTAGGTCATCCGTCGTTTCCTGTTTTACAGCATTTAAATAAATTGTTTGAGCTTCGTATTGATTTGTCTTCATTGAGTCCTTGTTTTTCCTGTGCTTGTGCTAAAAGTCACAAACTATCATTCTCAAATAAACATCTTCGTAGTTGTCGCACGCTTGAGTTGATTTTTACTGATGTTTGGGGCCCTGCTCCTATATGTTCTTTGGATGGCTTTCGTTATTATGTAGTATTTGTTGATCATTTTACCAAATATGTTTGGCTATATCCACTTCGTAATAAATCCGATGTCTCTACCCTTTTTCCTCAATTTAAATCCTTGGCTGAAAATTACTTTCACACTCGTATAACCACTCTTTACAGTGACAATGGAGGTGAATATGTCGCTCTTCAACCATTCTTACGACAACATGGTACTACACATTTTACCACACCGCCACACACCCCATAATTAAATGGCACGGCTGAGCGAAGACATCGTCATATTGTTGAAACCGATCGTGCGCTTCTTCAATACGCTAAACTTCCCTCCACATTCTGGGTTCATGCTTTTCAAACTGTTGTTTATCTCATTAATCGACTACCTACACCACTTCTCCAAATGCAGTCTCCATATGAGGTACTCCACAAGTCTTCACCTAATTATCGTCACTTACATGCCTTCGGGTGCTTATGTTTTCCATGGTTAAGACCATATACTCATAATAAATTAGAACCCAGGTCTACCCCATGCATCTTTGTTGGTTATGCTAATTCACAATATGCCTATCTTTGTTACGATCCACGTACCAAAAGAACTTACACTTCCCGTCATGTTACGTTTTATGACAACTCATTTCCATACGAAAATCTTACCCAACCTCAAACCTCACCTCATATCCCTTCACCAAACTCATCGTCCATCATCCCAATGGTTTCACAGTATCCATCTTTGGTTGTGTAACATACATCCCCTACTACAGTTAACAATCCCTTGCCCATGGCTGAGTTGGACCAGCATCAATCGGTCCTTGTTACAGATTTGCAGATACCTGTTGCTACTTGCTACTGCACCTAACCCGTCTCCTGATGTTGCTCCTTCATCGAAACTGCCCATCCTTACTGCCATTGACAGACCTACCACACAGCTCCCTACAACATCCAACACCCATCCGATGCAAACACGGGCCAAGAATAACATCTTTAAACCTAAAAAGATGTATCAGGTTAGCAAACATCCTTTACCATCTACTCTTGAACCCTCTCGTGTTTCGCAGGCTATGAAGAATCCTTTATGGTGGGCTTCTATGACTGATGAATTTAATGCACTTGTCAATAACCATACATGGGATTTGGTTCCAGCTCCGCCAAATGTTAACATTGTGGGCAATAAGTGGTTATTTCGAATAAACGGCATCTGGATGGCTCTGTTGCGAGATACAAATCTCGCTTAGTTGCAAAAGGATTTACTCAAACACATGGCCTTGATTATCATGAGACTTTTGCCCCAGTTATAAAGCCACAAACTGTGCGGATCATTCTCACAATTGCATTGGCCCATGGTCGGTCTCTTCATCAGATGGATGTGACCAACACATTCTTACAAGGGGAACTAACTGAGGAAGTTTATATGAGTCAACCACCTGGTTTTGTACATCCTGATCACCCGACTCATGTTTGCATATTACATAAGGCTATCTATGGCCTTCGTCAAGCTCCACAGGCATGGTATGATTCTTTGAAACGTTTTATTTTGTCCTTTGGGTTTCACAATTGCCTCAGTGATTCTTCTCTTTTTATATACCAAAAGGACGGTATTGTTGCATACTTCATTATATATGTGGATGACTTATTATTAACGGACAGTTCTCCTGAGTTTTTGACAAAGTTTATTACGGCTTTATCTGAAGCCTTTTCTCTGAAGCATATGGGGTTTTCCTAGTTACTTTTTGGGCATTGAGTTTATTCCTTCATCCACAGGCTTATTCCTATCTCAGCACAAATATATCAGAGACATTTTGGATCATTTTGGTATGACTAAATCCAAACCAGTCTCCACACCATTGTGTACTTCTACCTCACTTCGCCTGGATGATGGAACGGCACCTGCCAATGTATCCCTTTACAAACAGATGATTGGCTCTCTTCAGTATGTGGTTCATATGCGTCCGGATGTCGCCTTCTCGATAAACAAACTTGCCCAGTTCATGCATGCTCCGACTGTCACCCACTTTCAACAGGTCAAACGGATTTATCGTTATCTAAAGGGTACGATCACCTTTGGTCTGCAATTACACAAGCCTAAACAACTGGCTCTTCAGGTTTTTGGAGATATTCCGTTGCCGCTTCATGCCTATAGTGATGCTGATTGGGCCGGCAATCACGATGACAAAACGTCTATGTCTGCCTATATTGTGTTTTTTGGTGGCAATCCTGTGTCTTGGCATTCCAAAAGACAACGAACGATTGCTCGTTTGTCTACTGAAGGTGAATATCGCTCAGTTGCAACCACTGCTGTTGAATTACAATGGCTTCAAAATCTTTTATCTGAGTTACATCTTCCTTTCAAGGGTTCTCCAACTTTATTTTGTGACAATTTGGGTGCTACTTACCTTTGTAAAAAACCCAGTTTTCCACACTAGAATGAAGCATCATGCTTTGGACTACCATTTTGTTCGGCAATTAGTTCGTGACGGACTGCTTCAGGTTCTGCATATTTCTACACAAGATCAGCTCACTGATGCTCTTACAAAGCCCCTATCATCTCATCGCCATGCGACTCTACGATCCAAGATGCATGTCCTTGATGGGGCCATGCTCTAGCGGGGGCGTAATAGATGATAAATCTGACTTGGTCTCTGCTAGTTGTAACAACCTCTAGATCAGATTAGTTATTCCCGGATATTGTGTAGAATCAGTTAGAATTCACTTGTATTTAATAGTTATACTTGTACACAACAATAGTAACACTTTTTTTAATTACAAAGGAAAGATAACAAAAAGATCACAAATGACGGGGGTACACAGTCCCGCTTGCGTCTTGGTGAAGCAGCTCCAGGACGGCTCCTGGAGGCTCGTGAAGAATGAACAAGCCCGGATCTAAGAAACTAGCACAGGCCGCAAGTTTATCAGCACACTAGTTGCCCTCGCGCCTAACGTAATGAAGGACCACCTCCCAGTCCCGATGAAAAAGCCCGCGAATACCTGCAACCAACAAAAGATCCTCAGTTAGAACCTGCTGGGAAGAGAATAAGATATTAATGACCTCCAAAGAATCGATTTCAAGGACTAGCCGGTGGTAACCCCGGTCCCATGCCAACATAAGGCCAGACTGGACCCCGCGAAGTTCTGCGGTGAGGGGGGAGCTGCGGTCAAACCGCTGTTGAAATCCACCACACCAATGGCCAAACCGATCTCGAATTAACCCTCCGGTCGACGCCCAATCAGTCCCTGTTGAGACGGCCCTATCCGTATTCAACTTCACCCAGCCTGCCAAAGGCTTAGTCCAGCCCACTGGAGACCCCATAGGGATGGGTCGGCCTGGGGCTACACAGGACTCCAGAATCCGAGCTCTGCAAATCCACTCAATATAGTCCATAACCAATCGACGACCACCTGTTGGCCAAAGAAAACCATGCTCGAATAAACATTTGTTATGCCAAGTCCATAAGTACCAACAAGCCACCTCAAAGATCACCGACCATTCAACTTGTTGAAAAGGCCTCATGTTGGTAAGGTTCGTGAGAACCCACTCCCCGTCCTCTTGGTGGAAGAAACTTGGCCCCAACACATCCCGGGGGAATTGGGTCCAAAAGGTTCGCACCCACAGGCAATCCCGCATCACATGGATCGTGGTCTCAACAAGCCCACAGTAAGGGCATCGGCTCTTCGTGGTGAGATGCCGGAGGACACGTTGCCGATTCGTAAGAAGTTTACCGTGCGCCAAGAGCCACAAGAAGGACCGGATCCGCTGAGGCCCAGCCCATTTCCAAACAACTTCCCACACAAATGGCTGCGAGGCAACCTCAGGACTCTCCTGTAACTTATAAGCCGAAGCGACTGTAAACCGCCCATGGGAGGGTGGGGCCCCAAATGATTTGATCGGCCATGCTCTTAGCGAACGGAGGTCGCATAGAGGCTAGGTCGAAGCAGACTGCAGTCAGGAGATATTGCTGGAACATGGTCCAGAGCCAGGTGCCATGCCCGTCCGTGAAATCGGCCACCGTGGCATACAGAATACTGTTGGGGACACCCCCTGGGGCGTGGTGGATCAAGGGTCCCCACCCGCCTACCCAGTTATCAAGCTAGAATAAAATACGGCGACCATTCCCCAGAACCCACCGGCTGCCCTGACGAACGATCGACCAAGCGGCCGATAGGCTGCGCCAGACCATGGAAGCCTTGGACCGCGCCAAAGTATAAGACAAGTGATGGGTATCCAAGCGGTATTTCCCACAAAGAACACGAACCCACAGGGCAGTAGGATTGACCATCAATGCCCAACCTAATTTGACAAGTAACGCGTCATTGGTGGTGCGGAGGCATTTGATGCCCAACCCCCCCGCAGACCTCGGTTGACAAATGGAGCCGACGCTGTGAGGCAGACGAGCCCCAAATAAAATCCCGCATAAGCTGCTCAAGCTCATCACAGAGGTGGCGGAGGAGCCGAACTGTCTGCATGGTGAAAATGGGAAGAGAGGAGATAACCGACTGAGCTAAGGTCACCATGCCAGCCATAGATAGAGTCTGCGCACGCCACCCTGTGAGCTTCTTTCGGGCCGAATCCAGTATATGCTGGAACGTCCGTCTGGAGACTCGCTCATGAAACAACGAGATCCCGAGATACCAGCCCAAATTAGACGTACAGCTCAGACGAAGACCCTGACTGAGCTGCCAGGCAAGCCACTGGGGCACATTCCTCGAGAAGAAGATCTGGGTCTTCTCAAGGCTTATCTTCTGACCAGAAGCAAGGCAAAAAGTCTATAAGGTATTGGAAATAACCTGTTGCTGGGACTCAGACGCTACTGCAAAGAGGACCAAGTTGTCAGCGAAGAAAAGATGGGAGAGAGAAGGCCCCGACCGACTCAGCCAGATGGGCCTCCAACGGCCCTCAGCTACCTGCTGCGAAATAAGGTGGCTTAGGCGTTCCATGCAGAGGACAAACAGATATGGGGAAAGCGAGTCGCCTTGACGAACACCCCGAGATGGGCAGAAGGCATCGGAGTAGGTGCCTTGCCAGGCCACTCGGAATGACACCGTCGTGACACAATATATGATGACACGGATCAGATACGTCGGAAGCCTGAGAGCCACTAATGTGTCTTGGATAAATGTCCATCGAAGCCGATCATAAGCCTTCTTTAGATCAACTTTAATGGCGAGAAAACTTGTCCGGCCCGACTTCGTCTTCATCGAGTGAATCACTTCCTGGGCAATGAGTATATTGTCTGTAATCCGCCGGCCCGGAATGAAACTACGTTGGGTCTCCGCAACTAGCTAAGGCATATAAGATTTCAACCGATTAACAATAACCTTAGCGATGGCTTTGTAAAGCACAGTGCACAGGCTAATGGGCCGGAACTGAGAAACCTGCTGAGGAACCGAAATTTTAGGAAGGAGGATCAGGAGAGTTTGATTCAGGTCCGGTTCCCAATGGTCCTAACTGAAGATATTTTGGATAAACGCTACCACCGTAGAGCCAACCGTCTGCCATTGGGACTGGAAGAAGAACACATTAAACCCATCGACCTCAGCAGCTTTGTTGGGGTTCATAGTAAAAATAGCACTATTGATTTCGTGAGCCGAAATCGGCAACTCCAGGTCACGGATCTGCGAGGCCGAGAGAGAAGGCCCCCCCAGAAGATGGAAGGGGGACGGAAGCCCCGATGTCCTCTGTATAGAGCTAGGCATAGTATTTGAGGACGAGCCGCCGCAGGCAGCCCAGATCCGCAATCAACGTACCATCGGAATCACAGAGCCGAACAATCCGCAGTTGTTTACGCTTAAAGAGGGTAACAAAATGGTAGAACTGCGTGTTGCGATCCCCCCTCGAAAGCCACTGACATCGGGCCTTCTGGTGCCACATCATTTCCTCCTCAGAGAGCACCTACATAAGATCACGACTCAGATGATCTTCCAGGTCCCGCAGAGAATCAGCGGGGCCATTAGTCATAGCCCGCTGAATGCCCCGTAACCGGGTCATTAGCCGGTGTTTGCGATGCAGGATATGCCCAAAGACATGGGTGTGCCAATGTTAGAGATGGGTTGAGAGGCGCAGAAGAGAGTGGCTCGTAGATCCCTCTCCGAGACACCAATGTTGCGCCACCAACTCGGAAAACGTCGCATGAGTGACCCAGGCATTCTGAAATCAGAAATGCTGGGGCAGTGAGGGCCTGGCAGGATGCGAATGGATATGAAACAAAAGAGGCCGATGATCCGAACCAAGAAAGGGGAGGTGATGATTGAGGGAGTGGGAAAAAGTGTGGAGCCAAGGAGTGCACCCGAGTACGCGATCCAGACGGGCTTGGACAGACCCCCGCCTCCAAGTAAATTTCGAGCCCACATAACCCAGATCATGAAGCTCGCATTGATGGACCCAAGCCGTGAACCTGGAGTTAACAACTCTGGCGGATTGGGCCCTGCCCCGACGATCTGAGCTTTCCAGCTTGGCATTAAAGTCGCCTCCCACCAACCACGGGCAGGAGCGACTGCGCCCAAGCCAAGTTAACAGAGGCCAAAGGTGAGCTTGGGAGGTCGGTTGCGGGCTAGCATAGACCGCGGTAAAATCAAAGGAACCCTGACCCGATTTGACAGTAGTATGGATGAGCTGTCGGTGAGCCAGGATGACCGAAAGCTCGACATCCCCCATCCAAAGAAGCCAAAGGCCACCCTCGACACGGAAAGAAAAATCGAAACCGAGCAACTGAATGACTCAATGAGCATGCGCCCCACTAACCTGGGGTTCCATCAGCACCAGGATTCCTGGCCGGTACGTACGAAGATAATTACGCAGAACGGTCTGAAAACGCGACCCTCCCGCCCCTTGACAATTCCATAGGAGAATTGACATAAGGAAATGGAAGCAAGAGGAGTCTAAGCTGAGGTGCCCCGTGGGGCACCCTCCTGAACTGCGGGGATGCTAACGGCCGACTGGACCTGGACCATGGGCTCGTCCAGTTGTGGGGTCGGGAAATCAACCGAAGGGCTAGCGACCAGGGTTAAATCCGAAGGATCGGTGGGGGCGGGTATGGGGACTTCGTGCCCTGCCCCCACTGCAAGCCCGGAAGCCTCGACCCCCTCATTGAGTGGGGAGGCCCCTGACCCACCCGAAACCTGGCCAAGCAACAGGACCTGGTCGCAAACCATTTCAGTATGCGACTGTAGGTCGATGGCCAAATGCTGGGCCGTAGGGGAAGGTTGGAGTTGAACTAAAGTTGGATCCCCCGGGTGTGGGCCACTACCTGTGGCTTGGCCCACACTTGGAAGTCCAGTCGGACTTTCCGCTGAACTTGCAGATTAGGCTTGGACAGGGAACTGAGGGGTTGGCCCCTCAGTTAGAATGGGACCAGCGTGGGTCTCATTTGGTTCATTGAGAACCAACAAAGTCTGCTCCACTCTGCGTCCACTGCCAGAGAAGATGAAGGGATGGGACGGGAGGCCTGGACTGGAAAAGTCCTCAGGCGGCACAACGGTCTCCAGAATGTTGAAACATGAGCCTCCTCTGTGCATCGCCGCGCCTCGCTGCCCTACACGTTGATGAATAGTGCGACTGACATGACCGGGGATTGCCAAAGAAGACGAAGAGGGTGTTCCTGCAGCGCGCGCTGGGCGGTGTCCTCGCCTACCCCCACGTGACTGCGCCTGGCGAGTCGCATTTCGCTGGATGGGGATCCATGGTTGCTCACCACTGGACGGTCCTGGGGTCGTGCTAGCATCGTTCCCCCCGAGTCGGGAAGCCCTCGAAGAGCCAATGGCAGCCTCCCTGTGGATTTCCGAAGCGATGTCCGTGGTAGAGGGGCGGTGGGGACAGGCAGCAGATTCATGGCTGGTGAAATCACAGCTGGAACAGACCGTGGGGAGGCCTTCGTACTCCACCAGTATGGTTTCTCCATCCAAGACGAGACTGGTACGAAGGGGTGTGCTTAGATCCAGCTCCACCGACAGCCTTGCAAAGCGCCCCCGCTGGGCGTTGGTGGTAGCAGCGTCGACCTTTACTAGACTCCCGACCAGGTTCCCTAAAGCTTAGAGGATCGTGGGGTGGTATCGCGCGATGGGAAGATTGGGGAACCGGACCCAAACCACCGCGCGAGTCACCTGGGCTTGTGACGGCCGGAAGGCCAGAAACCAGCGTTGGACGGCCAACACTTGGCCGAAGAGCATCCAGGGGCCGTTGGTTAAGACCCAGATGTAGTCAACCTCCTCCTTTAGCTTGACAAGATAGAAGTCGTGGTCCAGATCCACCACCTTCATTGGACCCCGCGGTTGCCATAGACTCTGAAGCCGGGTGCAGAGCGTGCGATATCCAATACGGCGCCCCATCAGTTTGATGATTACCGTCTACGCCCATTGATGATTGAGGCGTTGTTTGAAGGTTTGGGAGAGCCACAGGCACGGGCCACTCTCCCCCACCTCAGATGTGAGGTCGCCTTCTTCGACGAGGACAGACTCCTCCTCCATCCACGGCTGAACTGGAGTAGGGGTCGCCACAGAAGAAGGCCCGGCCACGGCCGCACTGTACGTCGGCTTTGGAGGAAGGGGTACATCATCACGTTTCCTCATCCGTCCTTTCTTGGACGGCTGACCCTTTGGGTCGGTGGAGGCCATCCCCTCCGGGAAGAAAACTCAGAACCAGCGAACTGGAGCAAGCAAGAATATGATGATCACTACACACACAATGAGTATTAGCGTGAGGTCTGCGAAAATGCACGAAGATGTTGTTGGAGATGGGTCCCTCTCACATGGAGGGACTCATCATTCCAACATTGCGGCTGTAGTATTTGTTGAAGCAGATG
>JANIHY010000004.1:56818587-56837679 GCA_027479065.1 Erythroxylum brevipes | reverse complement strand
CGAAAGCTCACCCCCCTCAATTCTCCAGGAAATGAGCAGGATCCCGAGGAGCAAGCTTAAAGGCATTTACTCCAAGATTTTGTTTTTGATGTATTTCAAGTTAACTTTTGTAAATCAATGCTTTAGATGCATTTTGGGCAAATTTACATTTGGTAGTTGTGTTTTGGATTTTAGAAGCAAGTGGCTTAAAATGCCCTCTAAAGCTTTGTAATAACCTTGAATTTCGTGTGAAAGCAAAAATGTTAAGTTCTAATGTATTTTGAGCAATTCATGTATGTTCTATAACAATGCATCATGGTATGGTTTGAATTTCTTAAGAGGGAGGAAATGAAATTGCTTTATAGTTTGGGTTTGATTAGAATGCTAGGAGTGTGTTGTTGCCATTGAAGATCCATTGGGATAATTAGGTTGGTATGTGTTGTGGGTTATGGAGAATTTAAGTTTTTATGTAGGTACTTGGATTGAAGAGGGTTTAGAGGGTGAAATGTTGTTGTTAGCAGTGGGTTACACAGCCTGTGTGAATTTTCACACAGACTGTGTAAATCCAGGTGCAGGAGGTGCAGTTAGCAGTGGGTTACACAGCCTGTGTGAATTTTCACACAGACTGTGTAAATCCAGGTGCAGGAGACGTAGTTAGCAGTGGGTTACACAGCCTGTGTGAACCCATCTTAGCCCATCCGAAGGTTACACAGACTGTGTGACTGACAGTATAATTTTCACACAGCCTGTGCTTTTCAGGATATGAACATAGCGGGTTCTTTTGGCCATAACTCCTCCGTCTGACCTCCGAATGAGGTGATTCTTGAACCATTAGATTTCTAAGACACATATCTATCTCTCCATGAAAAATTATGTCATTGGAGTTAAATTGAAAAAGTTACTTTAGAGCAAGAAAGAGGTTGAGTGAGAGATTATATTCGGGGAATGAGCACCTTTGGTGTTCTAATGATATCTTGGGTTAAGGAAGCTCCGATTGAAGTAATTTTTATTGCTAATTTTATAACGGCAGGATTTGTATATAGGTATGAGGGTTTTGTATTAAGTAGTTGGGGTCCGACCTCCGGGTCGGGTTCCAACATTATTAGTCAACAATTTAGATACGATCTTAAATTTGATTGATTAATAGGTTTAAAAACTAAGAGAACCAGTGAGCAAGACAATACGCATATGATATTTACTTAATCTATAGAAGTATCTTTCTTAGAATTTCCAATCCCTAACGTAAAGATGATAATCCTAATTGTTACTTTAGATAAACAAAACTGAACGTCAAATCCTATTATTCTAGTTGTAAATTAAATCAATCAATTTCTAGTTGCATACCTTAGAAATCAATCAATTCAATCATAAAAAATAATATGGAAGACATTTAATATTCATTAATGAAATAAACTTTATTCAAAAAATCTCACACATATTAAATGATAACGTAGTTCCCTTCAATCAAGAAGAAAGATTTAGCTACTTATAACAGAGTAAAATTCAACAGAAAAGTAGCATAACACATAGTCTCCATATCTACACTTTTTCAAAGAAATATGAAAACTCCATCCAAAACTAAAAAAAGCAGCAGAAAAACGTAAAGAAGATGTAACTAGAAGTGTCTTCTCTTCTCTCTTATTGTTATCTTATCAGATACACCTCTCCTCCAAATTAGGTAACAGATCCCCCACCTAAAAACAACAACTTGATTCCCAAAATAATTAAAATCTTAGGTATATCGAATTTGTTTTCAAATCAGATTCTGCAGATAAACTTTTTCCTTGCACATGCCCACGTTTAGTCAATTATTTTTCTGTCAGCTGAAAATTTGAATTGCCATTACTTTTCTTGTTTTTTTAATTCAAATTCTTCTCTCATGTGTTGAAAATCATTTGAGAACAATTAAGAAACAAATTCATTAATTTTTAATAAAAAATCAATACATTGAAGAGATTTATATCTAAAGTTAGCAAAAAAATAACAACTTATCAAATTCCCCACACTAATCTTTTGCTCGGCCCTGACAAACTATATTTACAATCAATTGGCTTCTATTTTCGACTTGTTTAACTATTCGAGTGTGATTCCTCATTGAAGGGCCTGGTGTTAGTTCTGACATTGGAGGGATTGATGGAGTTGATGTTGTAGCCATGGTGTCATATGGAAGTTGGATATTTACGAATGACGTGATTGGTGAAGCTAACCTACGTGAATCACTCTTCTTTCGTGGTGTGGTTCCAATCATTGTGCTTTTGTAGTCTTGAAACAAGAAAATGTAAACACAAAACCAACAAAAAATTAGACTAGGAAATGAGTGGGTTCTAGTGAGAAGGAGGGCAAAAGGTTAGGTTCTTTCATTGGAAACATATGGGTGTTTACTAATTAGATGGTAGGTGTGTGAAATTATAAGTGAATGAAGGTAAGAGTAAGAAATACATGAAAGCGGGAAGGTAAAAATGGGATGGGCGATAAAATGACAGTAGATGACAGGAAAGATTTTTTTTAAAATAAAATTAGAATTGAAAATATTAATAAATCAAAATACTAAAGGGAATGGAGCTGAAATAAAACAAGTCAAACAAATTTAAAATTTGAAAAATAATGAAAAATAAAATTTGAACATGAAATTTTTGGGTTGCCCCTAAATGCCCTTCTTTTAAGTCGTTAGTTGGATGTGTTCATCGACTTACCTTATCAGAGATAGATTGGGGCTACCAGCTATATCTCTTCCACATTCTCGACTGGAGAGTTCTCAAATATAGTTTTAGACGATGTCTGTTAACCTTAAACACCTTAGAAGTGTCTAAACTTTAAATTTCTACCACACCATGAGAAAATACGTTAGTAATAATAAATGGTCCTAGCCAACATGATCATAATTTCTTGGAAATAACTTAAGCTTTGAATGATAAAGAATAACCTTTTGTCCTACTGAGAATTGCTTCCTAAAAACCATTTTATCATGAAAAGCTTTAGTTTTTGCCTTATAAATTTTTGCATTTTCATAAGCTTCATTATGAATCTCTTTTAATTCTTGCAATTACAACTTCCTATTGTTATTAGCCTCTACTAAATCCATGTTTAATTGCTTCACAACCTAGTAGGCACTATGTTATATTTCCACAGGCAAGTGACAAGGTTTATTGAAAACTAACATGTGCGACGACATGCTTATTAGGTTTTGTAAGCAGTCCGATATGCCCACAAGGTATCATCCAAACGTAAGCTCCAATCTTTTCTGTTTGGATTCACCACTTATTCCAAAATGGATTTAATTCCCCGATTGGAGACTTTAGCTTGCCCACTCGTCTGCGGATGGTATGCAATTGAAATATGATGTGAGATATCATGTTTTTTCATCAACATTCTAATAATTTTATTGTAAAAATAAGTTCCTCTATTGCTAATCATAGCTCAAGGTATTCCATACCTGATAAAAATGTTAGATTTGATAAAATTAACTACAACCTTAGCATCATTTGTATGAGTAGCTTTCGCTTCTATCCGCTTTGACACACAATTCACAACTATAATGATACAAGTCTTACCAAAATATGAAGGAAAAGGACCCATGAAGTCAATTCCCTATATATCAAAAATTTCACATACTAAGATATTTGTAAGTGGCATTTGATCTATTCATCCCAGACTACCTGTTATTTGGCAACGATCACAATACTTACAAAACATGTAAAAATAATAAAATAGTTAAGACCAAAATAATCCACATTTAAGAAATTTACGAACTGTTTTTTTAGGACCAAAGTGCCCCCTACATACAAATGATGGCAAAAATTTAATATGGAAGGAACTTCATCATCTACAACACACCTTTTAATAATCTAATCAGCACACAATTTTCAAAGGTGAGGTTCATCTCATATGTAAAATTTAGCCTCTCTTTTAATTTTATCCTTTTCAACTCTAGATAAATCACTAGGTAAGGACTTAGCTACCAAGAAATTTACTATGTCAGCATACCATGAAATTACCTGTTGAATTGCAAAGAGACTTTCATCTAGATATTCATTTTGGAGAACATCAAATGCTTTAGTTAGAATGATCCTATTGAGATGATCGACCACTAAATTTTCAACTCCTTTCTTGTTGCATATTTCCAACTCAAATTCTTGTAGGAGTAAGATCTACCGAATCAACCTTATTTTTGTTTCTTTCTTAGTTACTAAATATTTCAAACCTGCATGATCTAAATAAATGATCACCCGTGTACCCTATAGGTAGGAGCAAAATTTTTCCAACCCAAAAACTACAGTCAAAACTTCTTTCTCCGTCATGAAATAATTCTTTTGAGCATCGTTAAGTGTCATGGAGGCATAGTAAATGACATAAGGTACCTTGTCCATTTTTTGGCCCAAAACTACTCCAACTACATGATCTGAGGCATTGCACATTAGTTTAAAGGAAATGTCCTATTTCAGTGGCTGAATAATTGGAGTTGTAGTGAGTCATTCCTTTATTTCATCAAATACAATCTTGAATGGCTCATTAAAATCAAATTTTACATCTTTTTGGAGTACTCTATATATAGGTTGAGCAATCTTTGAAATTTTTTTGATAAATCACCAATAGAATCCTACATGACCAAGAAAAAAGTGAACTTCCCACACAATCATAGGGTAAGGTAAAGATTTGATAACATCTATCTTAGCCTAATAGACCTCAATTCCCTTAGATGAGACTGTATGAACCAAAATTATGCCTTGATCAACTATAAAATGACATTTTTGTAATTTATAACTAAATTAGTCTCAATGCAACGTTTAAGCACTTTCTCAAGGTTACTTATGCATGTTTCAGAAGATTTTCCATAAATCGTAAAATCATCCATGAAACTTCCATACAAATTTTCACAAAATTAGAGAAAATACTTATCATATACCTTTTAAATGTCACTGGTGCATTACACAACCCAAATGACATTCTTTGGTAGGTAAAGGTGTCAAATGGACATGTAAAAGTTGTTTTCTCTTGGTCCTTTGGTGTAACCAAAATCTAGTGATAACCTGAATAACCATCTAAGTAGCAATAATGAGATTTACCTGCAAGTCTTTCAAGCATTTGATCAATAAACTAAAGCGAAAAATGATCTTTTCTCATAATCGAATTTAGCTTCATATAATCTATGGAAACTCTCTAACCATTTTGAGTACAAGTGGGTATCAACTCACCATCACTATTTTCTATTACAATTACTCCATTTTTTTTTGGAACTACCTAGACTAGAGTTACCTAATTGCTATTTGAAATGGGGTAAATAATTCCATCATCATGAAGCTTCAAGATTTTCTTTTTCACCAGTTCCATCATGGGTGATTCAAACGACGTTAAAGTTGCTTTACCTCCTTGGTTTCATCTTCCATCAAGATTCGGTGTATACAAATGGTGGGACTAATGCCTTTTAAATCATCCACTGTCCATCCGAAGGCATCTTTGTGTTGTCTTAGCACTTGAATCAATTGATTTTCCTACAAAAAAGTGAGTTTATTTGAGATAATAATAGGTAATGTATCTTGCTCACCCAAAAATATGTACTTTAGATGGTTAGGCAAACTTGTCAACTCCAATGTGGGTGGTTGAATCAATAAAGGTAGAAGTTTGGAGTTGTTTTGGGACAACTCCACATATGGCAATTGTTTCACCAATTGCTTGGTTTTCTCTAAATGGCAAAATAGAACTTTAAGTTCATAGTTGGGCAATAACGTCTCTATAATTGCTTGCCACTGTAATGCATCTCCCATCTCCAAAATTATCTCAAGTTCATCTCTTCCATTAAGTGATGAATTTTCTTACACCCAAGTGTCAATAATATCCACAAAAACAACAAGTTATTCATCATCTGGATATTCTATGGCATTGTATATATTGAATTTAATCAATTTACCATCAAATTCCATAGTTGATGATCCATCATGAATATCAATTTTTGTTCTAGTGGTTTTTAAAAACAACCTTCCAAATAAAATTGAAGTTGAAGAAGATACAAAATCACTCCCAAAATATAGAAATTAGCTGGAAAAAGCATTTCACCCACTTGAACTAAGATATCCTCTAACACACCATTTATAAGCATTTAAACGATCCGCTAATTGAGTCGCTACATTAGTTTCTTTGAGAGGTGCCACATTTAAAGACTTGAAAACATCATAAGGCATGACATTTATTGATGCACCCAAATCTAATATAGCTTTTTCAATTCTCAAATCACCAATTTTACAAGGAATAGTGAACATACCTAAGTCTTGACATTTAGGTGGTAGCTTTTTCTTCTACAATATGGTTGAAACATTCTTTCCCAATTGCACTTTCTTATCAAATTTCAATTTCCGTTTTGAAGTGAAGAGTTCCTTAAGAAATTTAGCATAATGAGGGATTTGTTTAATGGAATTAACCAAAGGAATATTTACCTGGACTTTTTTGAAAGTCTCTCATATCTCTTTCTCTTGCTCCTCTTTGCTTGCCTTGGTGAATCGACTAGGAAAAGAGAGTTGTACAATAAAATTATGTAGACCTGAGTGCATCTTGTCTGGCTGATTAGGTGCTTCCTTTGTTGCTTCTTCTTCGATTTCCCTCTTGAGATTTTTGGAGATGGTTCCTTCAATTCCTTACCATTCCACAACATGACAGCTTTGGCACTTTATTTGGGATTAATTTCTGTTTGAGCTAGAAATTTTTTAGAGCTTTGTGCCTCCAACCGATTGATGGCTATTGCCATTTAGATTAATTGATTTTTTAAGATTTTGAATACTAGATTGAATATCTTACTGAAATGTCATGGTGTTAGTAGCCAAAGATTTAACTATATCTTCTAAAGAAGACTTACCTTCAGAATTGGGTGTCATTTGTTAATGTTGTCTAGGTATATATGGTTGCCTATAATGTTGGAAATTTGCAGTAGCTTGTTTTCTTTGAGAGTTCCTATAACGTAAATTTGGATGGACATGTCAACCCAGATTATAAGTGTTAGATAATGGGTCATATTTTCTCTGATTTTGCTCAGCAAATAGCTTCATAATATTGACTTGTTCTGCACTTTCTTCTTGCAAAACTGGACATGCATCAGTGGAGTGTCCCAACATCGAACATGTTCCATATGCCATTGCTTTTTCTTTCTTTGTAACTAAAAGTTGTCGTACTAAAGATATAAGATCATCTAATCTCTTCTCCAACACTGTCACATTCACCTCATTAACTTGTTTTGAACTATAGCCAAAATGTGTCCCAAATTGTTGTGTATTGAAAGCCATATTCACTATCAAATCTCTTGTAGCTATGGGTGTTTTGTCAACTAAAGCTTCACCACTTGCAACATCGATCATACTCCTGTTCGTAAGTAAAAGACCTTCGTAGAAGTATTGAATCAACAATTGATCATTTATTTAGTGATAAGGACAGCTAACACAAAGCTTCTTGAATCTTTCCCAATATTCATAAAGTGTCTCCCTCGTGTGTTGTCGAATGTCACATTTTTTTTAAATATTGGTAGCTCTTAATGCTGGGAAAATATTTTTCAAAGAAGAGTCTCTTCATTTCAGCCCATGTTTGTACATTTTACCTAACTAAATAATACAATCAATCTTGAGCATCATCTTTGAGAGAAAATAGGAAGGTTTTTAGTTTGCTTTTCTCCTCAATCACATTTGTAGGCTTCATACCCATACAAACCACAAAAAATTCCTTCAAATGCTTGTAAGGATCCTCTCCCAATAAACCTCAAAAAATTGGTAATAAATGAATTAGCCTTGACTTCAGTTCACAGGTGTTGTTGTCCCCCAAATTTAGAAAATTGATGCAATGGAGTTGTTGAGCATCCATAGGCTCAACTAGTTCATGAAGAGTGTGATTTGCAGCCATCCTTTCCATCTTATGCACTTATGGTCTCTGTTTTGATTGCTTCTGTAACCTCTTAGTTGTCTTTTCTATCTTTGAATCTAATAGCAATTGAGTTGTCTTGTCTACTCGTGTACATACATATACTGTCAAGAATTCCCCAAAAATGGTGCCAAATTTTGGTAATGTTGTTGCCTACTGATATGATGATTAATTCTTATTATTTTGATTTCGAATTCCCTTTTGCTGAGTGTAATTTGAGTTCAACCCAATGAAATTACTCATCTTTTGTCATTAGGAAGTCCTGAGCATTCTTGGAGCTAATTTTGAAACAAAAGTTGTGAAATGGACAGATAAGGGAACAGGTACAAGCTGGCAAAAATGTTGCTACTGACTAAGTATGGGCACATGCAAGGGAAAAGCTTATCAGCAGAATCTAATTTGAAAATACATTTGATACATTTAGGATTTTTATTATTTTGAGAATCAAGTTGTTGTCTTTTAGGGGGGTTTGAGGCCTGATTATATGGGAAGTGTATCTGATGAAGATAATGATAAGAGGGAAGAGAGGAGACTCCTAGAGACATCATCTTTACATTTTTTTGTTGTTTTTTTTTCTGGTTTTGGTTGGAGTTTTTTTTATTTTTTTGAAAAAATGAAGATATGGAGACCACATGTTCTGTTATTCTTCTGTTGGGTTTTACCTCTATTATGAATAGTTAAATCCTTTTTATTAATTGAAGGGAACCACGTTATCTTTAGTATTTGTGAGATTTTTTTAATAAATTTTATATCATTTATGAATATTAAGTGTCTTCCATATTGTTTTTTATGATTGAATTGATTGACATCTAGGGTGCACAACTAGGAATTGATTGAATTAATTTATAGTCAGATTGGTAGGATTTGACGTTCAGTTTTGCTAATGCAAAGTGGCAATTAGGATTATCATCTTTACATTAGGGATTGGAAATTCTAAGAAGATACTTACCTAGACTAAATACATTTTGAACATTTGTTGGCTTGTTCACTGGTTAAAGCTATTAATTAATCAAACTTAAGATCATATCTAAGTTGTTGATTAATAAGAGTGCTTAGAATATATGTTTATATTTATTTAATCTTAAGAGAGAGCATCACCCAATAAGTATTTGTTAATGGACTTAATTTTATATCGATGATCCATATTAGTATGATAACATAAGTTACCCGAAACCAAGGTTCGTTTATTAAATTTTCAGATCTAAATATTTTCATTATTTTTAATTTTATCATTTTTAATTTTTTTAAATCACATTAATTCAACCCTTCCAATTTTTTTTAGTTTTTAGCTCGTATAACATTTACCAATAGATTCCTTGTGGGAACTATCTCAACTTTTCACCAACTATATATTTCATTATTAGAGTTGGTATTAATTTGGTTGCAGGTGACAACATTACCAAATTTTGGCATCATTGTTGGGAAACTCTTGACGGTGTATGTATGTTATATGAGTAGACAAGACAACTCAATTGCTATTTGATTCAGAAATAGAAAAGACAACTAAGAGGTTACGGAAGCAAACAAAACAGAGACAACAAGTGCAGAAGACGGAATGGATGGTTGTAAATCGCACTCTTTATGAACTAGCTACCCTTATGGATGTTCAATAACCCCATTACATCAATTTTTGAATTTAGGGGACAACAACACCTTTGAACTGAAATCAGGGATGATTCATTTATTACCAATTTTCTAGGTCTATCAGGAGAGGATCCTTACAAATGTTTGAAGGAATTTGATATGGTTTTGTATGGGTAAGAAGCCTACAGATGTGACTGAGGAGCAAATCAAACCAAGAGTCTTCCCATTTTCTTTCAAAGATGATGCTCAAGATTAATTGTATTATTCAGCTGGTGAAAATGTGCAAATATAGGCTAAAATGAAGAAACTCTTCTTTGAAAAATATTTTCCATCATCAAGAGTTGCCAATATTAAAAAAGAAATTTGTGGCATTCGACAATACACGGGGGAGACACATATGAATATTGGGAAAGATTCAATAAGCTTTGTGTTATTTGTCCCCATCACCAAATAAATGATCAATTTGTTGATTCAATATTTCTATGAAGGTCTTTTGCTCACAGATAGGAGTATGATCAATACTGCAAGTGGTGGAGCTTTGGTTGATAGAACACCGACAACTGCAAAAGATGTGATGGCAAATATGGCTTCCAATACATAACAATTCTAGATAAGTTTAAGCCATAGTTCAAAATAAGCAAATGAAGTAAATGTGACAGCATTGGAGAAGAGATTAGATGATCTTACATCTTTGGTACAGCAACTTGCGATTACAAAGAAAGAAGTAGAAAGTGCATATAGAATATGTTCGATGTTGGGATAGTACTCCACTGACGCATATCTAGTTTTCCAGGAAGAAAGTATAGAATAAGTTAATATTGTGGGGGGATTTGCTGGGCAAAATCAAAGGAAATATGACCCATTCTCCAACACCTATAGTCTGGGTTAGAGTGACCATCCAAATTTGCATTATGGGAACTCTCAAGGACAACAAGCTACTGCAAATTTTCAGCAATAGAGGCAACCATTTGTACCTAGACAACATCAACAAATAACACCCAATTTCAAAAGTAAGTCTTATTGGGAAGATATAGTTAAATCTTTGGCCATTAATACCATGATATTTCAACAAGATACTCAAGCTAGTATTCAAAATCTTGAAAATAAATTGAGCCAAATGGCAGCAACCATCAATTGATTGGAGGTACAAAATTCTGAAAATTTTTTAGCTCAAATAGAAATTAATTCCAAACATTGTGTCAAAGTTGTCATGTTGCAGAGTGGTAAGGAATTGAATAACCATCTCCAAAAATCTCCAAGAGGGAAATCAAAGAAGATGTAGCAAAAGAAGCACCTATTCAGCTAGAAAAGACATATTAAGGTCTACAAAATTTTATTGTACAACCCTTTTTTTCCTAGTCGATTCACCAAGACAAGGAAAGAGGAACAAGAAAAAGAGATATAAGAGATTTTCAAAAAAGTCCAGATAAATATTCCTTTGCCTGATGCCACTAAACAAATATCTTGTTACGCTAAATTTCTTAAGGAACGCTGCACTTCAAAATTAAAATTAAAATTTGATGAGAAAGTGCAATTTGGAGAAAAGGTTTTAGTCATACTGTAGAAGAAAAAGCTAAGACCTAAATGTCAAGATCTAGGTATGTTCACTATCCCCTGTAAAATTGGTGATTTAAGAATTGAAAAAGTTATGTTAGATTTGGGTGCATCAATAAATGTCATTCCTTATGATGTTTACAAGTCCCTTAATATGGGGCCACAAGTAGGTGAAATGTTTTTTTAGCTGACTTTTATATTTTGCATATAGGGAGTGATGATGTATCTTTTTCAACTCCAATTTTAATTGGAAGGCCATTCTAAAAAACAACTAAAACAAAATTTGATGTTCATGATGGATCATTGACTATGGAATTTGATGGTGAATTAATTATTCAATATATACATTGCCATGAAATTTCCGGATGATGAACAATATATTGTTTTTGTGGTTTTTATTAACATTTAGGTGCAGGAAAATTCATCACTCAATGGAAGAGATAAACTTGAGACAATTTTGGAGATGGGAGATACGTTACAGTGGTAAGCAATTACAGAGACATTATTGCCCAACCACAAACTTGAAGTGTTGTTTTTTCATTTGGAGAAAGTCAAGCAATTGGTGAAACAATTTTTGTAAGAGTTGTCCCGAAACAACTCCAAACTTCTACCTTCGTTCATTCAACCACTCACGTTGGAGTTGAAGAGTTTGCCTAACCATCTAAAATACATATTTTTGAGTGAGCAAGTTATTATAATCTCAAATAAACTCACTCTTCTGTAAGAAAATCAATTGATTCAAGTGCTAAGACAACACAAAGAAGCCTTCAGATGGACAGTGGGTGATTTAAAAGGTATTAGCCACACAATTTGTATGCATCGAATATTGATGGAAGATGAAGCCAAAGAGATAATGAAGCCCCAACGTCATTTGAATATTCCTATGATGGAAGTGGTGAAAAAGGAAATCTTTAAGCTTCTTGTTGCTAGAATTATTTATCTCATTTCAAATAGTAATTGCGTAAGTCCAGTTCAGATAGCTCCAAAGAAAACTGGGGTAACTATAATAGAAAATACTAATGGTGAGTTGATACCCACTCGTGTTCAAAATAGGTGGAGAGTTTGTATAGATTATAGGGAACTAAATTAAGTTACTAGAAAAGATCATTTTTCGCTGCCATTTATTGATCAAATGCTTGAAAGACTTGCAGGTAAATCTCACTATTATTGTCTAGATAGTTATTTAGGTTATCATCAAATTTTGGGTGCACCAAGGGACCAAGAGAAAACAATTTTCACATGTCCATTCAACACCTTTGCCTACCGAAGAATGTCATTTGGGTTGCGTAACACCAACGACATTTCAAAGGTATATGGTAAGTATTTTCTCTAATCTTGTGAAAAATTGTATGGAAGCTTTCATGGATGATTTTACGGTTTATGGAGAATCATTTTAAGTATGAATTATTAACCTTGAGAAATTGTTTAAACGTTGCATTGAAACTAATTTGGTTTTAAATTATAATTTTAGATCATACATTCTCATCTAAGAGAATTGAGGTCAATAAGGCTAAGATAGATGTTATCAGATCTTTACCTTACCCTGTGATTGTGCGGGAAGTTCGCTCGTTTCTTGGTCATACAGGATTCTATCAGCAATTTATCAAAGACTTTTTAAAGATTGCGCAATCAAAAAGACATGAAATTTGATTTTGATGAGCCATGCAAGATTGCATTTGATGAACTAAAGGAATGACTCACTACAACTTTAATTATTCAACCACCGAAATAGAACATTCCTTTCGAACTAATGTGTGATGCCTTAAATTATGTAGTTGGAGTAGTTTTGGGTCAAAAAGTGGATAAAATACCTCATGTCATTTACTATGCCTCCATGATACTTAACGATGCTCAGAAGAATTATTCCACGACAGAGAGAGAATTTTCGGTTGTAATTTTTGAGTTGAAAATTTTTTGATCTTACCTATAGGGTATAGGGGTGATCATTTATTCAGACCGTGTAGTTTTGAAATATTTGGCAACTAAGAAAGAAGCAAAACCAAGTTTAATTCGATGGATCTTACTCCTATAAGAATTTGAGTTGGAAATACGTGACAAGAAGGGAGTTAAAAACTTGTTTGTCGATCATCATAGCCGGATCACTCCAACTAATGCATCTGATGTTCTCCAAGGTGAATTTTCAAATGAAAGTCTCTTTGCAATTCAACAGATAATTTCACTGTATGTTAACATGGTAAATTTATTAGTGACTAAGTCTTTACCTTGTGATTTATCCAGAGCTGAAAAGGATAAATTAAAAGAGAGGCTAAATATAACATATGGGATGAACCTCATCTTTGGAAATTTGGTGCTGATCAAATTATTGGAAGATGTGTTGCAAATGATGAAATTCCTTCTATATTAATTTTTTATTCATTTGTGTGTGGGTAACACTTTAGCCCCAAAAGAATAACTTGTAAAATTCTTGAATGTGGATTATTTTGGCCTAAGCTATTTTTTTATGATTTTTACATGTTTTGCAACTCGTATGATCGTTGTCAAGAACAGGTAGCTTAGGATCAAGAGATCAGATGCCACTTACCAACATTTTGGTATGTGAGATTTTTTATGTATGGGAAATAGACTTTATGGGTCCTTTTCCCTCTTCCTTTGTTAAGAATTATATTTTTCTTATTGTGGAATATGTTTTGAACTGGGTTGATACTAGACCCCGCTTCCAAAGCTCAGCATTCGGAGCAAACAATGCTAGATCCTGCTTCTGGAGCTCAGCATTTTGAATCAAAGACGGAAGCAGTACTTGCCCTCAACTATACTAGATATGTTTTGGGACATTTAACATAACTCTCCCTAGAGAACTCGGATTAAGGTGTTTTTTAGATGAATAGAAAGAGAACATCAATATCTAGAAATTTCATGAAGACCTTAAAGGCAAACTCTATCATCTGAAGGATAAAAAATGGAGTAGACAATAGGATCAGACGAAACCAAATGAAATAACAAACGAATGAGAAAAAGCAGACGAATGGGAAAAATTGTCATAACTTTCCCTACAGATATCGGATTAGGATGTTCTTTAGATGGTTTGAAAAAGGACTTCAAGATCAACAACTTTCATGAAGACTTGAACACAGATTCTATCTTTTGAAGGGTCAAAAATGGAGTAGAAGATAGGATCAAACAAAGTCAAAGGAAAAAGCAGACGAATAAAAAAAAACAGACGAATGGAAAAAATTGCTATAACTTTCCTTACAGATATCAAATTTGAAAGTTCTTTAGATGGTTTTAAAGAGAACTTCAAGATCTACAACTTTTATAAGACTTTGAAGACCGATTCTATCTTCTAAAGGGTCAAAAAGGAGTAGAAGATAGGTACAGGTCAAACATAGAAGAAATAGAAGACAAAAGACAGCAAAAGACAAATGACACGTCATCACAGAAGACATGTCATCACAGAAGGCACGTCATCACATAAGACACATCATCACAAAAGAAGCAAAACACAGATGACACTTCGTCACAGACGACACTTCGTCATAAAAAACACGTCATCCAAAAGACACGTCATTATAAACGACACGACATCACAGATGACACATCATCATAGACGACACGTCATCATAGAAAAAACAAAACACAGACGACATGTCATCATAAAAAAAGCAAAATATAAAAGAAGCAAAACACAGAAGATACATCTTCCCTTATAAGGACCATAACTTTCATCCTATAAGTCCAAAAATTTCGTACTATATATCGTTGGAAAGTTAGAAGGATAAGCTACAACTTTCTAGAAGATAACTTTAACTAATTTTGCCTCAATTGAGTTCAGATTTGCCCCTGTAGTTGGCATATGATGTTTACACCTAGAAAATCTTGGATTTTGAAATGAATAACTACAAAAGAAACATGCATATACACCTGTGGAACTTTTCAGTTCTAACTCTTTTACCAAATCAACAAAAGCTCATACATAACTTTAATTACATATTAACATTATAAACAAAAGCTTAACACAAATACAACGTATATAAGATGCTCAATGTTTTAACATGCATATGAAGCTGTCCAAAAGTGATTGAACTAACTTAGTTACAAAAGTTTCTAATATCTTGGAGTTTTCGATGCCTTGCTAGGATTGTTCACCTTCTTGTTCTGCACCTGAGGAGGGAATAGTAGGTTGAGCTATATAGCTTAGTGACTAATACATTTATAATCATTGGCAATTGACCAAAGTCAAGCATATGTACATGTATATATATGTGTGTGTGTTCAACAATTTAAGCATTCATTAATTTAGCTCAAAAAATTCATAACATATAACACTCAAAATGATTCATACTTAGCAATTCAATTATGAAATGTACAAACAAAATAGCTCGAGAGTTTCGTAGAACGAAACAGAGAAATTGAAGTTTATTTCATGAACAAAACGAATCCGAATTATCAGGATGTTGTGGCCTCAAGCGGGTAGTTAGGAAAAGATTATGAATCAACGTGCAAATGACTAACAAAACGGGTTTCTCTTACTCAAACAACAGCACATAATCATACTCAAAATCATTTTATCAACTGCTCAAACTTTCATGTTTTTCTTCTTTTTATCTTACTCAAACTGTTATAATCTTTTTCAAGGAATAACATAATCACTATGCATTTCCAAGCATTCATAATGATTTCAATTTCTCACAAATCAATTCCAAGCAAAAAAAACATACACATACATAGGCAAAAAAAATTACAATTATACAATAATTATAAATACATTACCCACCTAATAAGCTTGCGAAAATCAAGTTAAGTTTACCTTTCCCCTTGTTCTTAGGTAGGATTCCCTTGGTTTCCTACAATAACCAAAGTTCTATTCAAAACAACATTTCAATAAACTTCAAAAACTTCAAAAATCACAAAATTTCAACAAACACAAATTGAACTCAAATCTAACCTACTCATAACCCATATTGGTTAGAAAACCCAATACCTAGTTTAAAAACCCTAAATCAATTGGGTTCTCCTAATGCATCTTTTTTCAACACAAACTTTTCCATTCTCTACACTAACTCTTTATTTTTTTCCTTTCTAATTCCTTCTTCTACAACACAACTCATTCCTTTAACAAAGCAAGAAGAAAAGATGATTAACCTACCTTAACAAGTTTGATTTCTCTTTTTTCCTTCTTTCACCGAAACCTTTCTCCTCTCTCTCTTAATTTCGTTTTCTCACGCTTCTCCCTCTTCAATTCACATTTTTCTCCTCTTAACAAGCAAAACAACACATTCTTTTTCTATTTCTACCTTTAATGAGCCCAAAAAGTCTATCCTACTTTTCTTTATAAACTTATGCTCTTTTATGCTTAAGTGATCTCCCAAAAATGTCCTTGAACATCCTTATTACATCAACATTTTAATTCCACCTATCCATTCAACAAATTCTACTAACCTTGACATAATTTTGGCTCCAAAATTAAATCTATCAAAACTTCAAAATTATTTTAAATCATGCTTACTTAAGAAAAAAAATTTCAAGGTTCAACAGCTAAAATCAAGACTACTTTGTTTAACAATGCTAAAACTGTTATATATTTTGTCAAATCTAACATTTTTGTCAGGTTCAGAGTACTTTGAGATATTATTAGTGATTGAAAGACCCATTTTTGTAACAAAATTTTTGACGCTTTGATGAAAAAATATGGTGTATCAAATTTGTTTTCAAATCAAATTTTGCAGATAAACTTTTCTCTTACACATGCCCAGGCTTAGTCAATTGTTTTTCTGCCAGTCGGAAATTCGAATTGTCTTTATTTTTCTTACTTCTTTTTTATTCAAATTCTTTGCTCATGTGTTGAAAATCATCTGAGAAAATTAAAAAACAATTTCATTAATTTTAAATAAAAATTTCAACACATTGAAGAGATTTATATCCAAAATTAGCATGAAAATAACAACTTATTAGATTTAATAAATTTCACCAACTAATAAAATATTAAAAAGTTAACATACTAATTGCACAATACTCTTTTTTACAGGGTCTAAAAAGAGTCATAATGTAGGAGCAACATTACCGGTTGTTCCGAAGCTTACTAAATAACTAAAAGATAAGCATAACTGCTATTTTAAAATTTTTAAGCATTATCTTCAATACTCTCAACCATTGTCTCCGTTCTTATCACTTTTTGATAGCGTGAACTGCCATAATACCACTGTTGTGATTTAAATATAATGGTCCATGCAAGAAACAAGAAACATGAATTAAGAATTAAGAGAGAAAGAAAGGAGGAGGAGGAGACTAAATTTCAGCACAATCATTCGTTATCCCTTAACAACAGTCCAACAGAAGAAGAATACAGGTCATCAGATAGATTGACATCTTCAAAGTATCAAAGCAGCAATGGGAAGTGATGTGTAGGGCAGAATGTGACATATAATGGATGCAGGAAGGGAATGTTACTATGTCTTAACCTGATATAACCTCAAGTATGTAGCATCAGACCAAAACTTGATTGAATTCTAACAGATATGACACGAAGTGCCTGGCTAGAGCTATTTGGATTCGAGTTCTTGAATCAAGCTTTTAAAACTTACAAACTAACTCACTCAAAGGCCTCATTAGAAAGTGGGGAGTAAATGTTTGATTCTGCTGATTGACAAGAATTTATAATGGGGATGATCAGGACCCTTGCAGGCTACATGGAAACGACAAGTTATAAGTCATGCTTTACTTTTCTTTAGTGTAAAAGCCTGGTCTAGAGCCAGAAGTTGGCAAGTTGATGACCTCCTTTTTGGAAAGCAAACAAAAGATGAGGGGTAAGATCCCTTTCATCGAGTTTATTCCTATGCCAAACTTCAAACCACCCATTTGGCAAATGCATAATGATGATTGGTCATGATAGAAACTGACTGGTAAGATCCTGAGTAAGAGTCCAGATCTCTTATCTAATATTATGGTGTCTTATTGTGTCTAATGAATCTCATCCGTTTATTTATATGAGTTCTATATAGGTCCCGCGTGGATCCCGCGTAAGTCCCACAAAATAAATGGTTGAGATTTCATGAGACAGAATAAAACAGGGTAATACTGAACAGAAGATCTTGGTTCCTCGAACAAACCCTGCAATTTTGCTGCTCAAAACAAAATCTTGCTCCCATTAAGATCAACAAAACCAAGTTAATCACTATTTGCCACTGTCTAAACTTGTATGCATGTTGAAGTGTTATTGGTGTATGAATTACTTGCCAATTCTGCTTTATGCAAAAAGTTCTATCAATCAAGCATCAGTACATAAAAAGCATGCATTATGTTAGTTCTTACTTTACTTCTTTTCTTTAATATACTTTATTGAAGATATTTTCTTAATCATTAGATAGATTTTCACTTGCTATTTTTATTTTGACCTATTTTTTAAAATAAAAATTAAGTAAACTTCATATTGTATATGATATTTAATAAATTATATATTTATTTAAGTAACTACAACAAATTCCAGTCAAACAACAAGTTCAATGTTAGAAATTCAAACTTAAAAACGTGAACACTTTGAATTCGAGTTCTTTTACATCAATGGCTTAACGTGGTTCAGTGATAAGGAGTGGTTCAGTAATATCGCTAGTGCTAGAAGTCGAAGTTGCAATTGTTACCATTGATTTTTAGTTACATAAGTTGGAACATTCACAAACGTATGTTGAATACTTACCTTCCTTTTCACGAAAGTTCTGATCAAAAGTCAAATTTGACATATATGGTACTGAACGGCTCATTTGAAAGATCTACACAAATTCTAAATGTGAATTCCGTAAAATTTTGATGAAAACTTCAAAAAAAAAAAAAGGTTAATGATATAAATATGAAATATATTTAAATATTAAATTAGAGAAGCATTTCTAGAAATAAATCAAATTATAAAAGTGTAGCACATTATTTTTACTATTAATTATTATACTTACATATATAGTAAATAGCACTTTGTGAATCTTTATTTAAGTTTGAAAAGATTGAATTTTCTCGAATTCAATTTTTTGTAAATTGAAATAATAATTATTTATGTAAAAACATAATCGTCTTTTTTATTCCTTATTCTTTTAAAATGATATTAATAGCCAATGTTTTAAAAACATGACCGGAAATTAA
>JANIHY010000004.1:56773445-56802627 GCA_027479065.1 Erythroxylum brevipes | reverse complement strand
GAATGCATGAGTTGGGTGAACCATCGATGATGGTTTCTCACTGAGTTCGCAAACTCACCCAACATTGCATCTATTTTCCAGGAAATGAAGAGTACCCCGTTAGACAAACGGGAGTATGACTACCGCTAGTAAGACAGAGTAACGGGTCGGGATCAATGTTGTTCACATCTGTATTAGTGTAGTGATTTTATTCAGTGGGCCCCAATTGATTATGTGTAATTGTATAGTATGATTGAAAATGTTCAGAAATGGCATTGGGCCCAGTCGGGTCATGCATTTCTAGTTATGAAATGATTGAGCACTATTGAGTGCTAGTTAATGACTGAAATTGTTTTATATTTGAAAATGCTTTTGTTATAAATTGGGCACAAATCATTTATTGTTTATGCGCACTCAACCGTTTTTGAAATAAAAATGTTATAACGAGTTTTAAAGTGTATTTGTTTTGCTCTAGCATGTCACCCTCGCGGGTCACGGGCTCGGATATCACTGTCGATATCGGGTTCGGGTCTCGCGGGAGTGGGGTGCTACATGATGTGTGGCCATGAGTATGAATTTATGAAATAGTGAATATCGTCTACGGTGAAGTGAGCAATGCTTATTAAATTAAAGAAACACTGCGACATATTTTTGTGAAGAAAGAGATGGCTAAGGCGCAAAGTTTCAACTAGATTATTTCGAGAAGATAAAAAAATGGGGAAGTCTTTTTTTTTGTCTCAAGTATATTATTTTTCAATTCTTAGATGACTAAATACTTGAGTTATTTTTATTAATTGTCATTTAATTAAAAGTAGTTTAGAAAAATCCTCTGTTGAGGTTAGTGCGAGGCGGTCATACTATTGAGTGTGAAATTCTTTAACGAGAAATGAGGTTGAGAAATAGTACCATGGGTTGAGTGGTGTCAGCTCAGTAAAGCCTTGGATAAATCTATTGTACTTCGGTGAAAATTATTAAGCTAGTTGAGGGTCCCGCAGACGTAGGCAAAGTATGTCAAACTGTGTTATTGAATTTCCGATGTTGATTTATTTTTGGTTCTTTTAATTTTCTGATTTTTTTCTTTGTTAGAAACGAATCAAAAAATTTACAAAACTACTACCCCCCTCCCATTTTTCAATTGGTATTAGAGCAAGGTCATCGATTCAAAACTTGGTAACAAATTGGTTTAGATCTTAGTTTCACAAATATGGCCATAAGAGAAGGAGCATCAATCACCAGACCACTATTGTTGGACAACTTTAACTATCCTACATGGAAATCACGGATGAGAGTCTTCATCCAAGCTCAGGATACAAAAGTTTGGCATTCGGTATCACACGGGTGGACACATCTGACGATTACTGACAATAAAGGAGAGACAGTTCAAAAAGATCCATTTAAATGGACAAGAGTCAAAGAAGAAAATGCACTTGGAAATTCACAAGGAATGCATACGATATTCAGCGTTATCGATGAAGGACGCTTCTCAATGATATCATCTTGTGAATCAGCTAAAGAAGAGTGAGATGCTTTGCGAAATATTCATGAAGGATCAAAATCTATTATAGCATCAAAACTGCAGATGTTACCTGTGCGGTTTGAAAAACTGAAAATGGATGAGAATGAGACTATTGGGGACTTTCATGAAATATTGCGAGAGATAGGAAATCAGGCACATCAACTCGGGAAGAAATATTACCATCTGAAACTAGTCAAGAAGACGTTGAGATCACTACCTCCAAGATTTATTCCAAAAATTGCAGCAATCGAGGGGGCTCATGACATCAATGATTTGTAATTGGAGAAGGTAATTAGAATTCTTACAAATTTTGAAATGAATTTGTCGAGGGACAATCAAGAGAAGAAGATAGGATTAGCATTACAAGCCGAGATTGGTAAAATCGTGAATGAATTAGAAGATGAATCTGACGAGAATAAGGAGGTAGAGTTATTAATACAAGAATTCAGTAAGTGGTAGAAGAGAGTGAAAAGGAACAGACTCGATTTTAGGAAAAAAGCAGGAGCTCATTGAACAACAACTTCAAACAACAAGCCAATACTCAAGAGGGAAAAAGAAATGTAAAGAGAATTCAATGCCATGAGTGTCAAGGCTTCGGACATGTTCAAGCGGAGTGTGCTAATACCATAAAGAAGAGAAGAGGAAAATCCTATATTAGCACTTAGAGTGATAACAAATCCGAAAGTGAAGAAGAAGTTGCGAATAGTGATGCGTTAGTTACTTTGTACAACAAAAATCTAGTTACTTGTTTAACAGTAATCAAAAAGGAAGTAACTAAAGACAAAAAAAGTGAGTAAATTGGAAAACTTTCGGGAAAACGCAAATGATTTAGTTCAAAGCTCAATCTCAGATTATGACGGTGATGAAAGTGGGTGAAGTGATAAAAAGGAGACCATTTACGAGGTTTACGAATTAATGTAAGAAAAATGGGTGAAAATATGTCAAAAGAATGAAGATTGAAGGAAGAGAATATCTCCATGAAGAACACCATATAAGAGTTAGAAAAGAAATTGATATTGACATCAGATGAGCTTGGTAAAGCTAGAATGAAATTGGTAAGTACTAAAAAGAGATTGAGAATGTTGAATAAAGACACAGAAAAAGTAGAAAAGTTAATGGAAATTAGTAAGGTTAAAAGCGATCTTCAAGGCATTGGCTATAAGAGTAATGTTCTAAAGTGAATGAAAAGAAAAATAATATGTTCAAATCTGTTTGAGAAGAAGAAACATTGAGAAAGAATCGAAGATTTGTACTGACGCATCATTTTTGCGAAGTTATCGGGCACATAAGGTTGAGATGCTACAAGATGTTACAAATGTGTTTCAAATAGGTCAAAACTGAAAATCTAGACACTCTCTATTAAATTTTCAGCAACATCCCATAGTGTCGAAGCAAGCTTAGATTAGAAAGGGTCAAGTACAAGCACAAAAATGTAGTGAAGAAAAAATAAGAAAATTTACAGATTCACAATTAGTTACTATTTGTACAGTAACTGGTCAAACAAAGGACAAGTCAATTACTTCTAAAGAAGAAACCGATGACCGAGATAATCTGACGAGGTATGAACCCAGGTTTGAGATTCTTCAAGGGGCACAGGGATAGTGTACTTTACATTTTGAAGTATTTTTTAATATTAAAAACAAAAAACAAAATAAAAAAATTTGTTCTTTAGTTTTATGTTGCTATTGTTGTCCCATCTTTTTAGTAGTTTGTATTGTGACTTATATTTGGTTCCACCAAAGACTCCTCAACTCTCTCATTGGTATAGATCTCTCTTGGGTATCTCTCTATCTTTCAGGCATATCTGTTAGTATTTTGCATGGCGGTAATTTGCCTTCTTGGTATGTTTATGATTCTTCTGTTGTATCTATTATTGATTATTATAATTATACTTTTTGATATTGTCTTGTCTCAAAGGGAAGACATCAGATTATTTATAGTGAATGTTCCATTCACTGGGAGATTTCATGGTATATGTATGACTATTCGTATTGCTTTTCGGCATCTTTTTGTCTCAAGGGGGAGAAATTTGGATAATTGGATAATTTGGAACTTAATATTTGATTAAGGAGGAGTTTTTTTCCATCTCATGTGGATTGTAAATTTGATACTTATATGTCCAATTATGTTATTCAGGGAGAGTTTCATATTTGTGACAAATAATGCCAAAAATGAAGAGATTGTTAGGATATATGTTATATATCTAAATAATTAATTTTGATATTATTTATTAATTGGACATATAAGATATTAATTAGATAATGACTTGGTTCAAAAGCTATATGGATAATCTTGTAGTTGTGATAGAATCCTATCTTGGATTGAAGTCTATTATCACGTTGGTAATTGAATTGTGTTTTAGGCGGATTTGTGGATTTTATGGATAATAGAAAATAAAGTGACTTGGATGTTGTTTAGTTGTATGGTTGAAATAGAATTCTCCTTGTTTGAGTGCATGTGCACATCTCTATCTAGAGCTGAAGCAAACCTCATGTAGGCATGAAATTATGACGATGGATGGTGTGTTAATTATTATCAAAAAAATACAGTTGCATATGTAGATTTTTTTATAGCAGTGGAGTTCAAAAGTCATGTGGGTGTTTTTGTTTATAGTTGAGGAGTGCAATGGACGTGGGTGTTCTTGAAAGAAAAAGAGTGTAGTGGGTATGCATAAATTGAAGTGTGCAGTGGATGTTCTTGAAAGAAAATGTGTGCAATGGGTGTGTGAAAATGTGTTGATGTCATAGACGTTTTTCCTATTTGGAGTGAATTGAAGTGAATCTCTAAGTTTCATGAAGTGTGGCCATGGGTATGAATTTATAAAACAGTAAATATCGTTACGGTGAAGTGAGCACTGGTTATTAAATTGAAGAAACATTGCGACATATTTTTGTGAAGAAAGAGTTGGCTATGGTGTAGAGTTTCAGCTGGATTATTTCGAGAAGATAAAAATAATAGGGAAGTCTTTCTTTTATTTCAAGTATATTGTTGTTCAATTCTTAGTTATTTAAATACTTGAGTTATTTTTTATTAATCATCGTTTAATTAAAAATAGTTTAGAAAAATCCTCTGTTGAGGCTAGTACGAGGCGGTCGTACTATTGGTTGTGAAATTCTTTCACGGGAAATGAGGTTGAGAGATAGTATCAAGGGTTGAGTGGTGTCAGCTCAGTAAAGCCTTTGATAAATTTATTGTACTTCGATGAAAGTTATTAAGCTAGGTGAGGTCCCCACAGACATAAGCAAGGTGTACCGAACTGCATTATCAAAATTTTGATGTTAATTTATTTTTAGTTTTTTTAATTTTCTGATTATTTTTGTTAGCTAGAAACAAATCGAAAAATTTGAGAAGCTACTACCCCCTTCAATTTTTCATCCTCCTTTCAACATGTCTCTTCATAATCGTTATCCTAATGGTCTCTAGCATACTAATCATCGGCCTATCCCTTGCTGGTAGTATCCATTCGTTGAAAGTCTCACTTCTGTTATCATCAACAATTGGATACTTTGGCTTGTATGATTGATATGACCTAACCCAAGTCTTCTTTGAATATTCAAGCAAAGAGTATATCCATGTCTAATTTTGTCCAACCTCTTCAATTACTTATTGAAGTATTAAATATATGTTGACCATGCATATGCCCAAAATTGTCTCCTTAAGTCTTTTCCACTATACATGCCCACTATAATAAATATTTGTAACATGCATTAGATGGTGTGATCTCAGCAGTTATTATTAATGTGTAGATACACAAGTCAATCAAAAGAAGTATACATTAGATTCATAGGAAATATATAACATGGCAATATTATATCAAATAACAAACAAAAAATGTGTGTGTGTTTTGCATATCAGATATTATGGTGACCCCATCTCTATGATTTAACTCCAAATAAGTTGATAATAGTGACATGAACTAACTCAATAAATTAGTATTTTTTACTTTCACAATAGCTCATGCTATTGGAGATGGCCATGGGTTGGTCCAAGCCTGAGCCCAAGCCCAAGCCCGAGCCCAGCCCTCCCAAAATTTTCTTAAAATTAAAAATATTAAATAATGACTTTGGGCGAGTCGGGTTAAGGCTATTTAAGCTTAGTCAGGCTCTAGATCAAGCGGGGTCATTTTGCTTATAAGGATCAGGTCGAGTCATTTTGTTTATAAGAATTAGGCCTTAGATTAAGTCGGGTCGAGTCTGGGCAACCCGAGCCTAGCCTGATGCTTGGTCAACAAGGGTCAAGCTTGGGCCCGAACGTAGTTGACATCCTTACGTGCTATAGGATGCCTACCTCCATCTCCATCCCTTCTAACTGCACCAATTCGTTATCTTTGGAATTTAGTATTCAAAAAGCAATCATCTATCCCAAGTATGGGCCTTAAGTGTCTCCAACTAGCTTTCATTATCGCAAAACAAATATATAACCTTTTAAATTGCCAAAATGAGGTATCTAGATTTCATGAAAATTGTAATTCTATAGTTGAACTGTGATTATGAGTTTTCATTTATTGATATAAACGTGAAGCATGGAATACTCACAAATAATGTTCTATCCTTCCTTAACTCCTTCTTTGTAGCCTTAAACATAGTTAAATTCACAAAGATATTCAGCTTCTCCCTACATTCTTCAATCATCACTGTTGTGGTTATCTAAGCTTCTATAAAATTCAATCTTTGAAGTGCTCCTACTTGCATTCTTTGTTGCATCTCACTTTAATCTACTTAGATTCACTTTTTCTCATTGGATGTTAAATCTTGTAGCTACTGAATAATAAATAATAACATCTTTGAATTATTTAAAATTGCCAAATTCCAACCCAATGTACATTGTGTTGCTTTGTTGTCTACTTTATATCTAACACTTCTAATAAGCCTTCCAATTGCCTCCTTAAGCTCCTCTCCACTAACGCGCTCATTACAATTAGAAAAAGCTCCCACAATTAGTAAAGTCAACCTTCATTGGGCGGTGGCCATTTAGAATTAACATATCAAATGAAAAAAAGCCACTAATTAAATCATTATTATATACATCATGTTCAGGCCCACATCCCCATTGGGCCCTATAGGCTCAACATCCTCATCAGACTTAACATTCACATACAGGTGAGCATCCTCATCAGATACAACATATCCATCAAGTTGAACATCTTTATTAGGCCTTATATCGACATTGGGATGATCGTTTTGCATCAAGCACAACTTTTGTTATAGCCAAAACTTCTAAAACCAAAATCAAAATATTAAGCTTATATGCAACATATAAATCAATTTTGTCTTATATTTTGAAAAGTTTATCAATCTAATATAATTATCATTAGATTCCATAAGTCATAAAGACTTACTGAATTTAAATTTTAGATTTTTAAGATAGGCCTTGTCAATCTGTTAGTACCCAAATTCATTTCCTATATTATAAATTTGCCTATGACCGAAAAAATTAAGTTTAACTTTGTCATAATAATATAATGACCCTCATTTGTAAGTCAACTTATGATTTAGCTTGAAGTAGCCATCATATTATAAATTAAAACTTCCATATTGAGTCATTCGAAAATGATAAGTACATAAGCAAATATAGATTTAGGAATATATACAATACAAGCACATATTATTATGAAACAAATAAACACTCATAAAAGAATCTTATTCTTTCTTTTTTCTTAATTCTAATATATAGTTGCTTACACGTTTAGCAAATCAGGAATTAATATCCATAAGAGAAGCTTCAAGCAATGCCTATTAATACCCCATGAGTAATTTCAAACCACTTTTTATCTTATCGTGATTCCAATAAAATTTATTTTATAAGATCCATCCAATTGAAGTGAGTAAGTCAACGTATATTATACCACTAAACCACGTTCTACATTATGTTCACGATAACTAATTCGTTTTGCTAGTGGTTAGATTTTTGTACATTCAATAATATAAGAAGAGATAATTTCCGGCTCGAGCGAGGATCAATCTGGGTGTAAATAGTTTAATTGAGCAAAGAGAGCGAGAGATGAGAGAGAACCAAATAAGAGAGAGATAATACGAGACAGATGAACATTTGTGCGATTTGGGTTTGGAAAAATCAGGGATTTAATCCCTAATTTCCTCCAACTTCGTATGCACATATGTAAGCTTTGTTTAATAGGTTTCATGTGCCAGCTTTGGTGTCCAAGTAACAAGGCACTAACAAAAAAGGTTTAAAAAATGAAAAAAATGAAAATGTTTATTTTTTGTTAAAATGGGGGTATAATAAACATTTCACAAATGTTAAGATTTAATTTAAAATTTTTAAAATGTTATGATTTAAGTTGAACTTTAATAAAACCTTCATATTCAATTTTTCCATTTTGCCTATTAATAAATGTTCGGGATAGCAATAAATTAGATCAAAAGGTTGATTTTACTAATATAACGTGTCCATTGACTGTCATGTAAATGTATATTTATTAATTACATCAACAAAAACAACATTTTGATTTTATCTGTGTGAATTTTGAAAGTTTAGTCACTAAATTAAAATTTTTTTAAATCTTGAGCAGTAAGTTGAAAAGAATTTATAACATTAGACACGGTTGCATCTTTTGCAAAAGGGTCAAATTAAATCTTAACATTTTTACCAAAATTTAATTTAAACTCAAAACACTTTGACATTTTCATAAAGATCCCTAATAGTTTATAAGTGTTCGATATAAACCCAACTTAACTTGCATGAGATATTCATGCAAGGCCTTCTCTAACTACAAAAATCCATAAGCATGCAAGGCCTTCTCTAACCACAAAAATCCATAAGCAAAACGAAAGTATTGAAATGACTATAAGGCCATAAAGGATGACAACAAATGCCAAACGAAAACCATACACTTGCTCTGCACTCTTTATTAACTCCTAAAGCTTTCTTTAGACTATCTTCTTGTTTCTTTGCTTCATAAAGGGAAGATAAGTTTGCAGCTTGATTGCACTTGTACAATAGTTCAAATGCTTCTACAAAATCTTTGATTTGCTCTGTGTTGAAGCTAACTCTTTTCTTTCTAATATGAGAAGACCTATCTGATGTTGAAGGTCATGAATCTAAAGAAGATTACACATTTAAGTACACAGAAGCAGTCAAAAGTAAAATTTTGAGATTATACAGGGTACCTAATGCACCAACATCCCAGAAAAAGTTCATGGATGCCAGCACCAAACTGCATGTTGCAGAAACTTTGCAAGAAGAGCGTCTTCAATCTAGTAAATTGACCCTTTCATCTTGGATCTTTTGTCTCTAAACATTTTTGTTAGTTATGATTGGAAATAATTACTTCTCATCCTCGACCATAATCCAAAGGATTAGTAGAGTTATGTACTTGAATAATTTATAACTGTGATAATGATTGCGCTTGAAAACATACAATGCACGTTCAAACTCTGCCAACTTTGTTTGGTTCAAGAAACAAACGGGCTCAAGTTAAGAAACCTCGGATCCATTATCTACGAACGAACTAACCGCTGATCCGACCCGTTAAAGAATTTCGCTGGCGCGTAAAGACAAGACCCCCAGATAAGGTTGGTAGAAGATTTAGGATAGCATTAGTCTTGCTCGAACAACAAGGACAACCTGCGGTTGACGGTGGGCGGTTTTAGAGCAGGTTTCACCGGCGGTCGTATGGAAGTTGGTCCTACCTACCAATGGCAACTTTGACACGTGTCCCATCTGCATTTCATTTTCATAAGCGCGACCTTACTGGCACTGGTAGTTGGGTACTTCCGCAACTTTCCAGTCCATCTCGTCCCTCTTCTTCTACTCTGTCATTTCGTCGTAGGAATGGCCGCTGGAGATCAGGAACTCCATCGGCTTCTATGGCCAGAACTGTCCTTGTCACCGGAGCTGGCGGCAGAACTGGTGCTCTCTTTCTTTAAGCCACACGTTTTGGTTCTTATGGGTTTGGGTTTTAGGGGATTGTTCTTGTTTTTTTGTGCGTTTTTACTCTCTGTTTATTAAAATTTACGTGTCGGGCTTGAGGGGTTTTCAATGTTCTTTTTGCAGCTTGCGGAAAAAGATTGGATCTTTATAACTTGTGGTATTGTGGGGCGATCAAAGATTGATTTTTTTTCTATTTATTAACGAACATTACGAGTAAATAAATTTGTTTCTTGAAAAGGGTTAGCATCCTGATTGGGGATGAGAAGGAGCAGAGGCTTATGCCTTAGTTTTGTGGTGATTAAGTTGAGTTTTGAGGGTGGACTTGATCATTTATAGTTGGGTCATGGATAAATGGAAACTTTCATTGACTTGTGATATGAAGACATGCATTGTTCTCAGGATGGATTTATGATTATGGTGATTGCAATTTGTACTGCATTTTGTTTTACTGTAGATGCGAGAAGGCAATCGCAGTGTTCTTTCTCTTTTCTCTTTGTCAAAGAGTTTAGTATTGGCTATTTTGTTAACATGCTGCTGCTATGATGCAACATGGACAGGTTCAATTGTGTATAAGAAATTAAAGGAGAGATCAGACCAATACGTTGCCCGAGGCTTAGTGAGAACTCAGGAGAGCAAGGAGAAAATCGGTGGAGCTGAGGATGTATTTACTGGCGATATAAGGGATGTTGAAAGCATCTTGCCTTCTATCAGAGGGATCGATGCTCTCATTATACTCACCAGTGCAGTGCCAAAGATGAAGCCTGGTTATGATCCATCTCAAGGAGGAAGACCTGAGTTTTATTTTGAGGATGGTGCGTTTCCTGAACAGGTAGTTTACATATGCTTCCTGTTTATTAAACCATTAACCTAATTGCTTCTTCTTCTTTTTTTTTGTTCTTTTAACAATGTGATGTCATTCTTGTGAATTCTAGGTTGATTGGATTGGTCAGAAAAACCAAATTGATGCTGGTAAGAATCCTTCTACTCTCTCCTCAGTAATTCGAAATTTCTTTTCTTCCACCTAAAACATTTGAACTGAAAGTTATACCTGAACAAACAGCCAAGGCAGTTGGAGTGAGGCAAATTGTTCTAGTTGGATCCATGGGTGGAACAGATCTTAATAACCCTTTGAACAGTTTGGGCAATGGAAATATACTGGTTCGTTATCCTTACCTGAATCTCATGCAAAAATACTTTCTGTTTCTGTTTGTGAAAGAAGATTCTTCAACATTGTATATTCTTGTGTTTTATACTCTTATATCTCTTTCTTAGTTTTTCCCCCCCTTTATATTGCACTTTTGACATGTTACTTCTATAATGTTCCAGGTTTGGAAGAGAAAGGCTGAGCAGTATTTGGCTGATTCTGGTGTTCCATATACAATTATAAGGTGAAACAGGGACATATGCAGGTTTTTTAGTTTGATACATAATACAAGCTAGTTCATTTCTGTTAAAGTGTAATATTGTGATACATGTTGGATACAAGGTTACAAGTTTAAATCCCAGAATAATGTGGCAAAGATTGGAAATGGTACTATGTTCTTGTGTCATTTCCTTTCTCATCTGCCTTTTGACATCTTTTATGTAGATTGCATTGACTCAAAATTTTCTGGCAAAATTAGGGCTGGAGGCCTGCAAGACAAAGAAGGAGGTATCCGAGAATTGCTTGTGGGAAAGGATGATGAGCTTCTTCAGACAGAGACAAGAACCATCGCAAGGGCTGATGTTGCAGAAGTATGCATTCAGGTACAGTTGTATATAAATAACAGTTTTGTTTTGCGTGATAGCTCTCTACTTTTCCGAAACATTAGCCTGATCTTTTCAGTCAAATGACGCTCGACTAAGCTTAATCTACATGTTTATTTCTTCTTAACTTGCCTGAAACAGGCTTTACACTACGAGGAAGCTAAATTCAAGGCATTTGATCTGGCCTCTAAGCCAGAGGGAACAGGGACACCAACCAAAGATTTTAAAACACTCTTTTCCCGGATCACTACTCGTTTTTGATTCCAAGTTTCAGCTACCGTTGGCCTCATATCATTATGATAACTTCTAGTTTGAACATGTATTCACATTGAGGGTTATAAAAATCCTATCTTGATGAGGACAAAGTGCCTGACAAAATAATCCTTTTAATCCTGAAGGCTTGTACCTATGCTGTATCTGGAATTCCGATCTGAGTTGATTATGTTGAATTGAGCTTGCCTATGACTAAAGCCTCCAGTTTCCGTTGAAATCCCATGTGGAACATCGAGTCAACTATGATCTTGCAAGCCAATTCGTACTTGCATCTTCAGGATCCATTATTACTCCTGGAGGAACTAGTGTGTAGTCTGACGATAACTTACAAAAGTCACCATCTTGATCGCTCGACGTCTCTGATTGCTGTAATCCACTTGGTTTGATAAATTGACGCTAAATAGATTCTTATTCTCATTCCTATCCTCTCTGTTTTAACTTAACCAAGTCCTCGAATAACCAGAACTTTGCCATCACCTTCTGATGTTCGATCAGGAGCATCTCCATAAGTGCCGTCCATTTTGAGGAGTTGGGTCAATTTTGAATCACTTTGCATGAGAAGACAATCCCAGTTGGGCCGATGAGCATCAAGTCAACATGACGTGACACCGTCGGCTTATCGAAATGAGAATAATTACTCATATAGTGACTCTGACCTGACCATGATTTTGGTCCCATAGTTGGAAAAGCACTTCTGACCTCTGGTGCTGGTGCTGGTGCTGGTGCTGGTTTGCGTGTAAGTGGCTCACTTTGTGCTGCGAATCATTTCAATGGAATCTGGGACTTCTTGTCCACATCACGAATGAGAGTTAGGACCACCATTTTCCATACCCAACTCTTTAATGTCTGTGGAAAGAGCTATTATTTATATGGATAATATCTCAGATAGAGAGATGACTCTTCTTTGATAAGCTTAGAAAAGTTGGGTATTCTTTATATTGTGGCCCTTTCCTTTTTCAGTGGTGATCATGTCACACTTAACCACAAAGACTATTTGAAACAGCATTAACCTGCACCAAAATTATAAACAAACACCAATTATGAGCACCAAACGCAAAGTGGGTATGCAAGAAGTTAGAGAGAATTGGTAATCTTTTGATTAGAGTAAGAGAGTGTGATGTAAATCTTCTCGAAAGTTGTAGCACCATATTCTTGTTAGATGTTTTAATTCTGTGTAGACTTCACATAAAAGTATGGATAAGATTTAATAAAATAAGTTAAACAAAAGATATAATCACCTTCTTTAAAGGCTCAGGAATATTATATGCACCGACCTGAACGGTTGTTAAAAATAATACAGGAATTCCCTGTCAGGAGTGTTTGGCCCAAGAAAACAGTAGGGAACTGAAAAAAGTTATAAGATATGGAGTTCAGGAGCGTTAGTCAACCTTTTCAGCCATTAAATGACACAATCTGTAGTTTTAGCTGCACATCAGGGGTCCCCACGACGACATGGACACGGGCTTATTTTGTTATTGTTCAGGAAACAGAGTAGCAGTTAGCAGGTGTAAGCAGTAAAGAAGCAAACTTTCAGGTTGATATTGACAGGAAAAGTCAAGACATGTAACTATATGGTGAAAGCCTATTATGTTGCTCTGCTTTTCTTAACATTTTGGTGCCTCCTTTTCCACGCTTTGAGCTTTTGTTAATGGAAATAGGTATTGGGTAGTAGTTCAATGCCATATGTTAAAACTGATAACGATGCTTTCTAAGCTAAGATGGCAGAGAAAGAGAACAGAAAGTAATGATCCTCCATACAAATGTAAACTCAATGATTATTAAATATTTTACAATGCTTCAGGCCGCCAAATTTTCCATAACTCCAATCAGAAAATTCCATTCTTTTTGTTGCTTTACATAAACCATACATGACACAACAAAGATTTCAATTCTACTCTTAAGCTCTAGTGAAACTAGAAAGACAGGTGTTAATACAACTAGTTAAGCTTCTTTATATGAAGAAACAGAGCCTTTGCTTTCATACAACGGTCAGGAAGTTGGTTTCTTACATTACATCCCAAGTATTCTCTGTCGCTGCAAGAAAGTCCTAATGCACCTGCATACATTTTAAGATTTCTGTGTTGGTCTCCAGGCAGAAATGGTATATATGATTCGACCCTTCCATCCTTGCAAGAACGACATGCCATCTTCATCGATAAGAAAGTCATTGTGGTAAAGACGTCTCACTTTAGCAGATGCAATCCTAAATATCTCCCTGTCAAAAGGTTGCTGCACGAATCCTGCCCTCAAGCAGCGGACCTGCCACTGCTTGTACGTTTCTGGCCTCTCCACTCTCTCCCATCCCTCACAAGCTATAACATTCATGGCTTCCCTACCAAAGATCTCTTTCTCAATCAGCATCCGCTGAGGATTATCACGAGGGACAATAGTTTCTAGCATGTCAAACAAAGCAGAAAAATGAAACAGAGCTTCTCGGAATCGAGTGACAAAGAAGGGGGCGTTGTAGGCACCATTTACAATTCCGTGGACGAAGATACTAGGATTAATCTTCCTTATGATATCAAGAACAATGTTTCTAGGGCTGTCCACTGACACAGTCTCATCGAGTAAGTTCTTAGCCCGATACAAGCAGGTAGCAACAACAACCTCATCTTCATCAATCTTCAGTTCCTCAACTCCTATGGTTTCCCATTTCTTTGCTATAGCATTGTATTCAAATGGGACATTGTACTTTTTGGCATAAGCTGCTAATCTTCGTCCTGTTTCTTCAACTCTCTCTGCTGGTCGGAACCCTGGCTGCGGAAAATCTATTCCTGTAATTCGGAGCTTCGGCGGGCCCCCTGGTCTCAACGAGATTCGCTGAATAAGAGTAGGCCACTGAAAGCCGTAATAAATTCCAAAATCTATGACATGAAGCTTCATCGAATTCTGTGAAATATCCCTTATTGTCCTGTTACAGACAAAATTGGAGAGCTTTCTGAAAGGGCAAGCAGCAAGAATGAGATGGTAAGCTTTCAAAATATCAGCAGCAGATGTCCTCTTACTTACAAGACCTTTATATATCTGACTACCTGTTCCAGCCAGGCGTGCTTCAAGACCATTGGCAAAGCAATGAGCTAATCTCTGATTTCCTTCTCCAAAGAGAGAGGAATGTTGCCTAATCTGCTTTAACAATTCATTGGCACCCCTGCAATCATCAGCCGCAACAGCTTGTGCGCAACAAATCATTAATGTTCTTAAGTCGACCAATTCCTTCTTCGGACCACGTCTCTTACCACGTTTTCCCCCATTGGATCCCTTTGACTGTCCATTTTGCTCGTTTTTGATTGCTGCATTCTTTAAGGTATCACAAAGAACTGCCAAGTCTGATTTACCTTCCCCACCACAATAAAACAGCATTTTGTCTAATGCATCTGATGGTAAATCAGATTCATCATAAGTTGCCTGATGTTTGCTACTCCTCTCTTCTTCTTCTCTATCTTTATCACCTCTATAAGGATTTTTCCTTCCCCTGGACTCACCAGGTGAATGTTCCCGATAATCCCTTTTCTCTAACTTGATTGTAACCTCACTAGGCCTCCCCTTTGACTCATCAGAGACTACCCCATTCGACCCAAAATTAAGAAATAAGCCATTAACAGGAGGAAGAAATTTGCTAGCCTCCTCAACCCCTTTCTTAAACTGCAAAATGGATTGGCTCTCTCCACTCCAACCAGGGACTTTAAAACTGTTGATCGGAGAGTCCACAAGATCATCCACACTAGTAGCTAAACTATTCGACGAGCTGCATGATCGAGATACGCTAGAAGCACGAAAGGTACGTGGTTGAAACAAATCACGACGTTTTGAGTTCACATGCCAAGTACTATCATCTAAATAGCCACCATCACTAATGCTACTACTAATAGGAGGACTGTAATTAGAAGTTAAACTATCAGATGGGTTCTCACCAGTTTGATTGATACAAGCTGAATTTGGCTCCGGGGATGGAGGGTACTTCTTGCCTAGAACATCATAGAAGGACTTCTCAGCGGCTTGAAGATCCAAAGAGTCTTGAAGCATGCAAGTTTTTTCCTCCATATCTTCTTCCATAAGCATCTGGCTTATGTACTTTAAAACTGTATCAGAAAAGTCACAGTCTTCTGGTGAGTCTTCTTCTTGGGTCACGTTTGAGTAAGGTGTTACATTAGTCGGTTCTGGATCAGGTGGAGGGAAATGAAACTCTCTGACATTGTGATCTATAAAACTATTCTCAAATCTGAATCCACCAACAACATTCTGATTTGGCAGAACAGACAAAGGTTGGCTTCTGAATTGGATTCCATTCGTGGAACCCGAAAAACCTCTGAAGCTTGGATCCATAATCACCAACTTCTCAGTCAAAACGTATAATGAAGAACCCAACTTCAGAACGCCAGTGAATGAATTGATTGCGCCCAAAAGAAGACAAACTCAGCTTATGATCAAAGTAGCTCCCTTGTTTCCAAAGAAACAAAAGCCATCAGAACAGGAAGAAAACCGTCTAAAGGACAGTCAACACGCTCCAAAAACAAATCAACAAGCATCAAGCACCAAGCACCAAGCACCAAGCACGATCCAAAAACAAATCAACAAGCACCAAGCTTCCTCTAAGCTCGAAAGATAAATCAAAGAAAACCCGTTTTTTTTTCCATCAAAGTTTAGAACTTTACAAGACCAATAACATTGACAGCCTTGAAGATGAACCAACTAAAGCAAAACACGCAGTGAACCAAAGAAACAGTATCTTACAGAACAAGCTGTACTACCACTACAGTACTACTACTACATACGAAAAACAGAGTTTATATGAGTGAGTATGTTGTGGACAAGAAGCCGAGAGACAAACGAGGTTCGCCAAAATGAAGAGAAACAAAACAAAATAGAAAGCGAGCCTTCACTCAGATAGATCACAGCCGTCCATCTTTACAAGTCCAAATGCCACCGGATGTAGCCCGTCTTAGTTATTACTTTACCGTCCACTTCATCGGCGGTAACCTTAAAAGATTAAGCGGATCAGCTACTGACACGTGTATAGAAATGGAAAGACGGTCTTATGATGTGAGGTGGGCAGTTGTCATTTGGCCACACGAGGCCGAATTATCGCTCTCGGAAGAGGGAATCACTCTCAGACTCAGTTTCAGTGCATCGTCATCGTCACTTCTGTTTCTGTTCATAATTACGAAAATGCTCCTCTCGGCGGAGAATACGTGTCCATCACAGTGGACCTGAGTCGTTGGCGGTGGTCCTCAGCAGTCGGGTGGGACTTGGGATGAAGCAAGGGCTCATCTTGTGAAGCAGAATGAGCCGTCAAAGTGAAGACAAAAGTCGCAATTTGGACAAGAATGCAACGGTCTTTGGTTTGGTTAATTGTGATGTGATCGTGTTGTTTTTCGTAGGTTGACTTGTCAGCCTTGGTGGACGCCCGAGGCTTTGTTTTTTTTTATATAAAAAGTATGTCATCCGGTCCACCAATCCTATGCCAGCCTATTTCAATCGTCTATTTATGTAAGTATTCTATACCAACCTGTGCAAACCCATCTCAACTATTTATAACACCTTTTTTGCCTCTCAAATTCTCTGATCCACCAACTTTGTATCAATTTTGTGTCAACTCATCTCAATCATTCATTTATGTGTATCAATTCTGTATCAACCCATCTCAATAATTCATTTATATGGTCATATAATAGATAGTTGAAATGACCCATATCAACAATTCATTTATGTGGTCACATAATAGATAGTTGAAATGGGTTAACAGAGATGATACAAGTTTGGTGGATCAGAGAATTTGAGGGGAAAAAAGGTGCTCTTAAGAATCTCCAAGTAGTAGCTCAACTTTGAATCGTACAAGAACATTAAGTGTTTGAATTATTCTCGAGTTTTAAGTAGGTTTAGATAACCTGTTCTTGTTATACTGAAGCATCTATTTATCCAAGCCCAAGCCCCGTTTATTGAATAGACATAAAATATGATAGGCATAAAATAATAGCATCAGGTTATATGTTCCCATTTTAAGCAGGTAAGGTAAGCAACGAAATACACTCCGACCAGTTCCAGTTCCTGGGTTCCAGGGTAATCCATTAACCCTAAAGGGTTCTCGAGTTGACACGTGGGAGGCTTTCCTTTCTTGCTCATTATAAAACAGCTGATCATTTGATTCTCAGCTTTTGCTGCAAACGTTTAAAACAGTACTTTGGAGTCTTCGGACAACTTTTTAAGAGAGTATTATGTGTTCTGCATCTTGTTCAGGGCAATGAACGTAAGTTAAGAGTTGACATAAACAAAATTTGAGTTACCTAAAGTCAAAACTATTTTAGTTTAATCATATTTAAAAATTGAAAACTAAAATAATATCATTTTAATCAAATATATTGAAATGACATGACATTCTTTAACTTGAGACGCACGCAGGAGTCAGGCTGGGCTCGGCCAGAGGCAGCTAAAGCCATATTCGACCTATTGTTAACCCTAATGTCACAACTCAAATCTACAGTTTCAGGACATAGCAGGTGAATTTCACTTTTTGATTCTGATAATACAAAGGGAAAACAGAAAACAATCTGAACTAAGTGATGATATCAGGTAGAAAACAAAATCAAAACTGCAAACTGGATACAAAATATTGTCCCTCATATGATCCTCATAAGTAAACAACACTATTAGACAACAAGTGAAAACAATTAACAATTATGGTACAGGAGATATAATGCAAGTCATTCAGCAGCCAAATTTTCATATTGCCAGGGGTTGAATTCTATTGATTGAAATTCAGTTTCTTGTATGCTACTGTCTGACTTATCTATAGCATCACGATGTTGATTATACCTGCCATTGAACTGGTACACTTCCAAGTCACCCCAAGGTGTTGGGTGGATGTCGCTGGTTGGATCAAACCACCTTGCCGTGAACGGTTGGCCTTTAGCCTCTCTGCTTCGTTTTTCAGCTCTCTGTCTTTCCTCCAAACTGAAATAAAGGCAAACAACATCAGGGTTATTAGTCATGTTTCAAGCGTTCATGCTATAACTTCTGTTGACACCCCAAGCTCCAATACTGAATACGAAATCATTTATTTCCAGTGCAATTAGTATTTAACATCAACATGCAAGAATCTTGGGATCTGCTGACCCCATTTTCGACATGTTCTTCACACACATGACTATGAATATCAACAGAGGTAGAGAGAGAAACAAAGAGACCTGCTCTTCTCATGACCCGCTTTGGACAGATCACCCATTTCAAGTGCATATCTATCGGGACGTAAACGAGAATCTGATGCCAACAACTTCTTAGGGGCAGTGTCAAAGCTGTTCATCTTGTTTGCAAAGTGTGTAAATTGGAACTTATCATTTTTTGGAGCATCCGCAACTCTCCAAACCTACAAGATGCCAATGTTTGGAATGAGCAAATTTATCAGACCAATGAGAATGCCAGAAACTACCAACTATTATGAAAAGTGTGTCAACTATTTGTTATGCACTCTCACAGCATATATGAGGTAGCAGCCCCTAATGTAACAAACATCTTGCAGATTATAGCAGCTTCTCAGAACCAAAATTATAAATCCAGTCTATTCATCAAGTTTTCATACATCTTGTCAACAGAAACAAGCCTTTCAAACTAAAAGCAGAGGTTCACCAAGAAGAGATACCGACAGCAATCTCAGTATCGCGTAGAAAAAAAAGAATGTGATTGCAATATAACATAAAGGACTGGCTAGTAAATAGAAACAAAAACAGGCCAGACAAGTACAAAACAAAGATTCACTCAACATTGAGAGCAAGGAAGGTTAGGTTCCCCTCAAAGTGAAATAGAAATATTTATATACTCGAGGAGATTAGAACAGTAACTGCACCTACAAGGTTTGAGAAAACCTAAAGACATTAAAAACTGACCTCTTTTAGTTCAGTTCCTGGGCTTGGTTCCCCCTCCAAGTCACAGGGTTGGTAACTCAATGCCTCATTCCACTTTCCAGTTATCAAAATCTTAGGCTCCTCAGCAGCATTATAGACATAGCCGTCCACCTCATAGCGACCAGCTCTAAAATATGTAAAGTGAAATATTGAAGAGATCATGAGAAATGAAAAAAAAAAAAAGGCATCTTGCAATAAGCTAAAGCTAATAGTCTTAAAGAATGCAAGTGTGTACACATGATGTGAATGAGAGCTTCCAAACATGCTCTCTTTATGGTATATTGCCTACATAGTCACGCTTTAAAGGGATTATTAAAATATATAAATGTAACTGTAGATAGGAAGTATCATGTTAGCACTCCTCCTAATGATCAGCATACTAGTCCATAGGGGTATGATGGGGAAGGGAACAAACACAAATGCCACATAGGCTGGTGGTTAGGAGTTAGTTACAGAGAGAGAGTGAGAAGGGGAAGGTACAGAGGATATATAGGTTTCGGTATAGGAGGGAGGAAAATCATTCTTCATTATTCTGGAAGTTATAGCTTTTGTATTGGCCTGGAAGTTACACTTCCAGCAGGTAATTCTACTGCTTTACCTACTAAATACGTAAATAATACAATCTCTACTTCTGTTCCTTATCATTTTCCTATAATATCTGGTTATATTAGGAATCTTTCCAAATAAGGAGTCTTCCTAAATTAGGAGACTACCAAAACTATGTAACCTAGCTCTATATAAGAACCTACGGGTCTAGAGCATATGGATGGAAAAATCTTCTTTAGACATCTAAGTTGTTTCAGATAGGAAAGGAGATCTGTGTGTTTGTTTGTTAGAGAATGTATAGAAGTGTAAGATGCTATTTTTAATCACTTGGAACTATTCAGGTTCTTAGGTTTTATACTTGGAATTGCTTTGCTTTGCTTTGATGGTCTATTGAAATTTGCGGTCAGCTGAAATGCTTTGCGTATCCATGAATCATTACGTTCCGCATTTTGTTGAATGTCCTGGATTGATTTTCACAAGTGAAGAGTGGTAGCAATTCATTTTCTTGTTTAATTTTTAATTGTGGAACGTGACAATGTAAAACCTTGTTGTCTTCTTTGACATTTCAATATTAACTAACTTTGTTCATATCTATCTACATTATTATACTAGATGGTGTGGATTGTACTGGGTGTATAGAAGTCAATTGGTGGCACAAGAACTCAGATCTTTGCTTGATGATTTAGTATGAGCCATCAATTCTAATAAGTTTACCACTCATTGTTCATCGGCTCCATCTAGTATTATTCTAGGTTGATAGTTTGATACCTGGAAAATGAGTTGACATGTCATAAATGATAGTACAGAATATCATGCATCAAAGTTCAATATAGTCAAAGGTAACTGAACAAAGGGATTCACAATGTCCCTCTACTCTTAAGATGCAACAACTTACTACTATTGTTCATTATAGCCCAACAAATGATGGAAATAGAACCCGTACATTTTCTCGTTATTGTCATGACTTGACCTTCTCTCTTAACTTTTTAATTGTGGTGATCTCTAATTGACTTGCTGAGTAAATAACTTAGTCATTAGTACACTATTTTCAATTTTCTTTAACACTCATTTGGAGTAGTTTTTAAAATTGAAATCTAGTTTGCTCATCTTCTAAGATTTTGATCATGGACAAAGTGGATTGGTGGCTATTTTATTTCATTCAGATGGCAGTGCACTTTGTGCTTTGTTTCTAACAGGCATTCCCAATTCAAAAGACAGGAATTTTATGCTTACTTTCATAATGTCTTTTGCACCATTGCTTTTCTTTTTTGACCATGTAAGTATAATTTTGTCAATTTAGAAGTTTTGAAAGTTCAAAATGTGATTGCATTCTCTCATTGCAGGATATGATCTGTGCTATTGCTGAACTTGCAAGTGACAGGCAACTTCTTGCTTCAGAATATGTGAGGAAAACCAAACAAAAAAAGATGGGAATTATGCAAATTTCACCAGAAACTGCAGAATGGTTGGCCAGGTATCAAAATCATACTTGCATTATCTTTTCAACAAAGTAATCTGGTAATAAGGGCTTTTACTGCTATCAGCTTCTTTCTTTCATTTTCCTTTATTTTCCACCTTAAAATGGTGTTATATAGAATGTCAACTTGCTAACAGAGACTTGGGATACCGGACATATAAAGTAGAAGGAAATCCTGAAATTTTGTATAGGCCTTTCGTAAGTGTATATCTTGGTGCTGCATACATCAAATGGCTGTTGAATTTTGAGCAGAAGTAAGTTTGTTAAGTGCAATTTCATGTATTTTATTTTTCTTTATTCTTTTCTTCAGTTCAATGCATACTTGATTTGTTGATGGCAATGATTATTCCCAAGCTTTGGATTTTGGTTCTCAAAAGTTTTGCAATGCTAAAGTTGGATTTCTATTATACAGAGGAAGAAGCGAGGAGTTTGTGGTTAGAGCACATAAAGGTGGTACCAAAAAAGCAGATCATAAATCAACTTTGGAATACTGGAAGCGATACCTTTTAGTTAAAGAAAGTCTTCCTTCCAGGTAGTTTCCTGTTCTCCTTGTAATTTTATATTGTTTATACAATGCCCTTTATTTTCTATTATTGAGTTGGTTATCAATCTTTTTTTTTCAATATAAATTCCCTCCCACTGTTCTTCCCATTATTTCTTTGTCCATGTATATAGATGTAGTCATGTAGTTTGTGGGTCACAGTCAAAAAGTATTTCTTTTGTTTTTAAATCTCAAAATAAGAAACTCTTTTAGGAAGAGGGAGCGATATCTTTCTGAAGATAAATCCACCATGCTTCCCCCAAAAAATTGGAACAACTGGAATGAACGTGATCAGATGAGTTTGTCAGATTGAGTGGATGTGATTCACTGTATGCCCTTGGCTATAGAGAAACTTTTTCCATAATTGTGTGGTTGTTGTGCAGAAGATTTCTTGATGGAAGTACTTCGGTAATAAATGCTAGTGCTAATCCATCATCAGCTATGCATGTTTCACAAGATACAGGTCTACTGTCTTCACAAAATGCAGGTTGCAGTTCTTTCCTGTACTCAAGATTATTAGAAATAACTATATTTATGTGTTCTATTTTTTCATTCAATTTCCATATGGTATTTATTATATGTATATTAGTTTCCCCTCTATAGCATAATTCTCTGGAATATCCTTCACATAATTATATATTATTGACTTGTTACTAATTAGGTTTTAGTCAATTTCTTTTGGTAAGAACAGACCAATACAAGTTAATACTAATATTCTCAAATAACACTATTTCAATATAGGATACTTCCTATATAGGATTCATGGCATAATGATATTTGAGTCCAGCACTCTTTCTTAAGTTGTAGAGATAGTTATTACTCAAATTATGTAACTCCTTCAACTTCATATACTATTTCAACATAGGATACTTCCTAAGTAAAATCTTTAGCATTTAATATAGACTTCCATTAAGTTCTCTGATGATTTTAACAAGGCATAATTCAAAATAAGCCGTTTCTTTTAAGTATGATTAGTGAGTCTCAAGATAGGCAGACACTCTGCAAAGCCTGTAAACCCACCTATTTAGATATCAAAATAAACCATTTTGGAATTCATGCTCTAACTGCAATATCTAGCTTGATATGCATATCTCATTGATAGAGTTAATATTCAATCAAAACTTACTGATTGGGTTGAATGATATATTGACATGCTATAAGATATTTCAAAAGGTCTTAAGTCTCAGTATTAGTGGTATGATAGCCTGGGCTTTCTCTGCACTTCCAGCCTAATAGACTGTTGGAGGCAGTGGCTTAGATCTTGTATAGAATCTGGTCATATGTGTTGTTAAATAGTTTAAAATTTTGATTTCAATAATTTCTTGACATGCCCATCTTTGCTAGCCATGGATACAAAAATATTTGCATATAATTTAAAGTCTTGACAGAAAGCAGTTGGAAAGAAGGTAATTTATGTAACTTTCTGTCCTGTCGTGCTTGGGAAACAAGTGATATTGTGATAAGCTGTACAAGTGGCTTGTTGCTGAAAACAACTGAGACATTTCAATTTCTCAAAAACAACACAGATTTCTACTTTAGTCAGAAACTCATTCAGACATTTTAGTTCTAATGTGAATCTATATATTTCACGTCCACCTTGTCGGCTAAGAGTATTGCTTATCATTGCTTAAACTGCATGAAAATGAGAGAGAGATTTTATTTCCAAAATATCAGCATTACAATTATAAAATGCCAAATGGAATTAGATAAGGATGGAAAAAGTATGATTATTGATCCTTATTGTAAGCTCACAACATTTCTTTGTAGTTAATTGCTCCCATATTTAGTTTCTCCTTTCAGGTTAAAAAGGTTTGGAGTAAATTGTTCTTCACTGGTATTGATCCTAAATCATATAATCAACTAATTCGTTTGTAGGAAAATGCTGATATCTGTATTTCTGAAGCTAGTGGTGGATGCTCTTAATATTGAGAGGATTGACCTAAACGCTGTTTCACATTTTCTTTTTCTCATTCAACTTTAAAATATATGGATGTATTTTGATGGCCTTGACTTGTTAGATCTTCTGTATGTATTAGGGACTGTACTTTCACTTGGTGTTTATATTAATCTATTCTCTTTGAGAGTGCAGGGGGTGATTATACATATTGGGACTCGAGAGCTTCTCCAGAGGACATGCTACAATTGTGGGATAATCCTGAGGTTGCTAAAGAGTGGATGAAATCTGGTGAAAAGCATGGAAAGGTGCGCTTTTCACAGGATAAGGAAAAGAGACTCTATCTTTCTAAAGTGGAAGTGAAGGTATTAAATAAAAGTCATAAAACATTCCTTCTCTTAATTTGATGTAAATTCATGTTCCTACTTTTGAGTTAAATGGTATATAGACTCTGCATCTTTTGTATGTTCAGCTGATCACAATATTACATTGGGTCTGTTTCCATCTAGCATATACTAATGTCATAGGCAAGCTCATTGTTGAAGTACTACAAACCAACCAAGATTCTGATATGTAGGCATAGAGTAGGAAAATATGATGACACTTTAAGAATGGGTACAATCTCCTATGTAACTGATGTGCCAACCCTGAGCATTTGGATCTAAGCGTTTCAAAAGGAATTGACATTGTTTCTTGTGACATTTGAGGAGTGACCAAAGTTCCCTATGTTATTGAAGTTCCAGTTTTGAGTACTTGTTTCAACACATTGCAAAGACATTGCCATGTTCGCTTGAAGTTGGGTGTTCTTTGAACTCCTTAGAATAGTGTAGGATCATTTTTTTCTCCTGACCATTTATTTTATGTGGGATCAAATAGGTCAATGGTACTGTTATAATATATGATTTCATTATCATAGCAAGTATTTCTATATTCATAGAGTCGATTTGCTTTCTTCATGTCTGAGGACGAGGAACTACAAGCTAGAAACTGATGATAGTGTTGGATTTCGGTTAACCAGACTCCAGAAAAGTATATCTGCAGATTTTTCTTTATACCTCTTTTCTGCATTTTGTTGTCCCTTAAGTTGGAATTCATCTCAGGAAGAAGTAATTTTAACTAACAACATTTATAGCAGAAAACTACAATTGTATTCATTTGTTAAACTAGTTCCGTATGTCCTTTCTTAGACCATTTTACATTAAAGAGTTTATCCAATAGAGAAAGGGTTTGGAAATTTATACTGGAAATTAGTACATTATTGGATTAAAATACAACAAAATGCAAGTAAATTCAAGCATTGTTCCATGTCACTCAAAGAGTCCAAGTGACTATTAGGTCTGGTACATAGGTATGAACAAAGATGTTGGTTTGCATTCACATAAACTAAAAACTTCTTTTCTTTTGATCTTGTAGTGATATGAAGTTTCTTCTCAAGGAAATCCATGAAATACACCATTTTTTTACTAATAGTGTATTTTTCTGTTTAGTTTTGACTGGAAGGATTATAATTTGACTTTATTAATCATGGTCTCCGTGCAGGCAGTTGCAGATATAATTATTTCGAAGTATTTCAGTACAAGAGGAGTTAAACCTGTAAGGATACAAGTTATATTTGTATATAACTCTGCTTGAATAACATGTACTACAGTTCCTTGATATGAATTTCTTTGTATCTCATGCAATCTATCTTGTGATGCAAGCTTACTGTTATCGCAGCTAAGGCTTCTGTTTCTCCTGGATTGCTGTGCCTAAGGTCTAAATTAAGTTAGATGGCTGCATGATCAACTTTTCTTTTGAAACAAATAGTAAAATGAGTTCAATTTGACTCTTGTAATTTGATAAAGTAGTCTCTCCATTTTTATTGGTTTTAGATTGCTTTCTCATGGAGTTCTGCGATTTTTGAATATGAGAAGAAGTTATAAGATCATTACAAGTTTTTGTCATTACAAATACTCCAATTTTCTTAGCCTTAATTTACTTGGTCTATCTTCTGCACGATGTCTCACTTTGTTCGGTGCCTAAATCTTTGATAATTACTCCTTCAGTCAGTACTATGTGCACTAGTTGAGATGGTCAGCATGCGCTTTGTAAATGGAGTTGGAGCACGAATTGGGCTAATGGGAATTGACTATTCAATAGCATTCTGGCTTTACATGTAAGCAAATCCTGGACTGAGAAGTTTTGAATTTCATTAGTTAATATACATAGGTTGGATCTATCATGCATCTGATTCCTCAACCTTTAATTTCCTTCAATTAAGGATGACACATTTCATATAGACATAAAGTCCTTGCATATAATTTTTATGTATCTGTTTTGAGTTTGCTGTTGTAAGTGCTTTATCCTTTTGCTGATGTGATATCTAATTTCTACATATCACCCACGTGCTTACTTGAGTTTTTTTAACTACAAAGTCAAATGCCTATTTGTGGTCAAAATATGTATTATCTCATAACTTGAGTTTTTTTAACTACAAAGTCAAATGCCTATTTGTGGTCAAAATATGTATTATCTCATAATATTATAATCAGATCGTAATCAGATCTTTTAGATTAGATAGCAATATCTTATATATATACATTATCCTAGGATTTTATTCTATATCTGTATTGATTTTCTAGCTTATTCTGTAAATCCTATTCGTGTATATATGTACGGTAGTCTCTAATAAAGAGATATAGAGCAAATTAGCTATGATTCACATGATATCAGAGCCACATGAAAGAGAGAGTGAAATCGAGGAGACATTCCCGACAAGTCAAGAAATGACTTCCAATCTTGAGGGATCCTCCACGGCAAACCCAAACCCAAACTAGACTGGAGGTCAATCATCAATGACCTCTAGTCTTGAAGGAGTTTCAGTTATCATTGTTTTTGATAAACTGAATGGAACAAACTATCGGGAGTGGGCTCAAGCTATGAAACTCGCCATTAGAGGACGCGGGAAGTTGAGCTTTATTATCGGAGATGGGAATGTTCCAGACTCAACAAACTTACAAGCTTCACGACAGTGGGAGATAGATAATTCCTTGGTTTCGTCATGGTTTATCAACGCCATGATATCACCAATCAAACGCGCCTTTATGTTTCTACCAACAACTTGAGAAATTTGGGAAGGAGTGCGACAGTCATACTCTGATGAAGAGGATGCATCACGGATTTACGAGATAAAAACAAAATTGTGACAAATGAAGCAAGGTAACAGAGAAGTTACAGAATATTAGGTTGAAATGATAGTATTGTGGCAGGAACTCGACTTTCTGTCGAGTGAAGAGTGGAGTTGTAGGAAGACGCTGTGATGGACAACCAGAAAATTGAAAAGGAGAGTCTTTGAATTTTTGTCTGGCCTCAACAAAAAGTTGGATGATGTCTATGGAAGAATCCTAAGTACAGTGCCTTTGCCTATAGCTAAAGAAGTGTTTTCTGAAGTTAGGAGGGAAACAGCAAGGAGGAAAATCATGCTAAAAGAGGTACCAAAAGAAGAACAAAATGTACCTCTAGTATCTACTAATGAAGCATCTGCCCTGAAGTCACATAGTGAACTCAGAAAAGTCATAAGTGGTGTGAGCATTGTAAACAAAGTGGTCACACCAAAGACACAGGCTGGGACATTCATGGAAAGCCTTTAGACTGGAAACCGAAAAAGGGAAAAAAAAATCAAGGCTATCAGGTATCTAGTGAGGGAGGAGCGGAAAAATCTGAAGATAGTCAGAAACAAGGAGAAGAATTGAAAATTTCACTAGGCAAACTATTGGAAGTCCTAAAGAATCTCCAAAATGACAGCAACCAATTTGAGGCAAGCACGGTTGCCAATGCTACTATGAGTGGTAATATTATAAAAGCTTTTTTATCTTCATGCGGTAGGAAGAAATGGATAGTTGATTATGGAGCATTAGATCATATGACAGATGATTATAACCTGTTTCGTTCATATGTTCTGTGTACTGGGCATGAAAAAGTTAAGGTAGCAAATGGTGATTCCTCTTCAGTTGCAGGAAAAGGAGCTACCAAAGTAACAGATTCTATGAAACTAAATTATGTTCTACATGTTCCTAATCTAGAATGTAATCTTCTGTCAGTCAGTAAGTTGACAAGAGAGGCTAATCTAGTGTTGATTTTTTCCCTACTCATTGTGTTATATAGGACCTATCATCGAGGAAGATAATTGACAGTGCTAAAGAGGCAGATGAAGTGTACTACTTTGAAGATGAAGAAAGTCAGTCTACTCCTTATAGCTTGGGTAATAGTGTGATTGTTCCTAAGACTGATGAACTATTGTTATGGCATAAGAGGTTCGGTGATCCAAACTTTCAATATATGTCATGGTTATTTCCAAACATCTCAATAAATAAAGATCTTTGTGTTCATTGTGACACTTGTGAATTTGCTAAGTATCAAAGAAGTTCTTTTACAAGGTCCAAATGAAAGGAAAGAGGAGGTTGAGCCATCTGAATGGAACTGGTCCTAAGGAAGGGGACCCACGGTTTGAAGCTTGGGATGAGGAGGATGCCTTAATCATAGCATGGATGTGGAATTCCATGATTCCTGAAATTAGTGATACATGCATGTTCTTGTCAACTGCCAAAGACATTTGGGACACACTTCATCAGACATATTCAAAGGCCAAAGATGCAGCTCAAATATATAAGGTGAAAGTGAGAAAAATGGCAACAAAATAGGGGAGTAAGTCAGTGACATAATATGCCAACTAGTTGAAAACCTTATGGGAGGAACTGGATCATTATATGGTGCTGCAAACAAGATGCTCTGAAGATGCTGCTCTACTGAAGAATTTCGTGGAACAAGATAAAGAGTATATGATTTTCTTGTGGGATTGAACCCTGAATATGATCAGTTCGGGTCCAAATATTAGGGCGACAGGAGGTTCCATCTTTAAATGAGGTGGTAGCACTTATTCGAGGAGAAGAAAGTAGGAGGACGATTATATTAGATAATCAAACACTAAAGTGGCACAATGGTGGCTGCCAGACAGGGCAGAATTGAAGGAGGAAGATCTGGATAGTAGAAACTTGATGAATTGTGGTGCACATTTTGCAAAAAACCTAGGAACATAAGGGATAAATGTTGGAAGCTACATGGCAAGCCTACAAGCCGAGATTGGGGACAAAAAGGAGAATCTCAGATAAATCAAGAGTGGAATTAGAGATGGGGACAGCACAGAAAAGGTGGACAAACGCATGTGCATGCCGTTGCTGCAGCAGAGCAGGAGCTGTAAACGATCTAGAAGGGGGGTTGAATAGATCTTTAAACCTTTTCGTAAAGTTCTACAAAAATCAGAAGTTAATTCACACAAAAACAAGTTAAACAAATTTAAACGCAAAGAATAGGGAAGAAGAGCAAACACTGTTTTTATAGAGGTTCAGTGCTAAGACCTACGTCCTCTACCTAAGCTCCCACTTAGGAT
>JANIHY010000004.1:56752565-56773345 GCA_027479065.1 Erythroxylum brevipes | reverse complement strand
AAACTCACCCAACATTGCAATTATTTTTCAGGGAATGGCGAGTACCCCGTTAGTGAAACGGGAGTATGATTTCTGCACGAGTGTCAGAGTTTGAAGTCGGGATCGGTTTCATGTCTACATCTGAGTCATTTTGGATTATGTGTAAATTTGTATTTTCGCAGATAAATATTGTTATTGTATTGGGCCCAAATTGGCTGTGAACATATGTGTGTGTATGAATGGTTTTATGACTGAAAATGGATTTCGACTGATAATGTTTTGTATCGTGGCCCAAATTGTTTACCGATATCTGTGCACTCTATTGTTTTCACAAAGAAACTAATTGGTTTTTCGAGTTTTAAATTGATGTGACCGTTCTAGCATACTACCCTCGTGAGGCACGGGCTTGAATATCACCATTGATATCGGGTTCGGGTCTTGCGGGAGTGGGATGCTACAGCTTGAGTTGGTATTTTCTAAGAAAAATGAGGAGCAACTGGGGACATTTAAGAGCAAAACTACAAAAACTCAAATTAACTACTTCCTTGTTAGGTAAGGCAATCGACTTAGTTGTAAGGATTGCAAAGTGATACCTAACAGTTGTTTGTTAACTCATCATAGATTGTTAGTTTTATAATTAAGAGTTAGAGGAAGAAGAGAAGTCCTTCTAAAAGGGGATACAATGAAACAACATCGGGATAGAGTAATATATGAAGATGAGTAGAAATTGGAATGAGATGTTAACTAGATGTAGGAAAGAGTAGCAACTCTTTTAAGGAATAAAACTAAAGAGATCTTAGGTGCCTCTAAAGGCCTTAAGAGTAGTAAGATAGAATCTTGGTGGTGGAATAGAGATGTACAAAAAAAAGGTTAAGATAAAAAAAAAAGGTGTGACTATGAAGCCCTATTGGATAACACCACAAAGGTAAAGAGTTGATAATAGAGAAATTTACAAACTGACAAAGAAAGAGGAGAAGAAGATAATCTCATAAGCTAAAAGCATAGCTTACAAGAAATTATACCAATGATAGGAAACTAAAGATAGAGAAAATGATATTTTTAAGTAAGCGAGGGTTAGAAAATGAAAAAAAAACGAGATACTTAAAAAAAATTTATCATATAAAAGATGAAGCAAGGTGGGTGCTCGTGGCTAAAAATGACATAAGGAGAAGATGAAAGAGGTAATTCTATGTCCTTTTTAATGAAGATGTAAAGGACAACATCTCTTTAGGTAATCTTAACATGTCTGAAAGGTATCATAACTTTACTTGTTGCTTGTAGATTATAAGAGAACAAATTTAAAGGGCATTAATACAGATGAAGAGTGAAAGGTAAATAAGACCTAAAGAGATATACATAGAGGTATGGAAGAGCCTAAACAAAGAAGGACTTACTTAATTGACCAAGCTTTTTAATATGATTCTTAAGTCTGCTAAAATGTTAGATGAGTGAAGATTTATTATATTAATTCTTCTATACAAGAACAAATGGGACATCCAAAGTTATAACAACTTTAATATCAATTTTATTAAAGTGTCCGTCAATTTAAGACTTATTACGTTTTAATTTGAATGCTTGTATTTTAGGAAAAATATTAAGGTTAAAAAAGTAGTTTGTCAATTGTGTACCATTTGTTTTTGTTATAATCAATGATTTCAAAATTAAATCCAAACTGGCTAATTCAATTGAAATAAATACAAACAATCTAATTTTGGATTCAATTTATGTTTATAATCTTCATAAAACAAACCGACCTATTTTTTATTTTTTTAACGATTTCCTTTAAAAATCCACCTGTTTTTAAGAAAAAGCTGGTCAATAAATTTTGAAAATATGTCACATGTAAGTCAGCAACAATTTTCTTCCTCTGCAAGTGAAGCCATCTCTTACACACCAATCCATATACCTCCTTATCTTGTCACTGTCTCGTTTCAACATTATAAAAAGTTATATAGCATACCTACGATGAATTGTTATAGTATAAGCTTGATTTGCAAAAGCTACCACTTTTTTTAGTTGCTTCTACGGTCTCCGGTTTTTAGGACGAAGGATCATAATATAGATCGGTACATTTAAAATATTTGAATTTAAACCTAAAGATCAGCTTATTGTTATGAACTACTTCTGTGATTATAGGCTGTATTCACTTCCCATTAATAAGTTTTTTTACTTTTCAATGATTGTTTATTTTCTTTTTAATTATTTCTCACAAATTAATTAATAAATTATATAGTTAGTTACAGAGAGAGAGTGAGAAGGGGAAGGTACAGAGGATATATAGGTTTCGGTATAGGAGGGAGGGAATCATATTCTTCATTATTCTGGAAATTATAGCTTTTGTATTGGCCTGGAGGTTACACTTCCAGGAGGTAATTCTACTGTTGTACCTACTAAATACGTAAATAATACAATCTCTACCTCTGTTCCCTATCATATCAGGACTCCATGACCAACTTTGCACCTTCTGAGAGGGCTGTATGATCAGAACCAGTAATAGCAAAAATATAGATAAGACAGTGCGAAAGACCAGTTTTATCAGAACAGGAAAATGAACATACCCAAACCAGCCGCATGGTTGAAAATATAGCACAGCTTTTTCCCCTATGGTCATGTTTGTCAGGACCATCTCCCCTGGTGAGTCAATCCACGTCCGTCCAAAAATTAAGTTGTTAACTTTTGTTAGAGGAGGCACCAAATCAAGTACTACACCATCTCTTTTGAGGGTCACACGTGTCCTGCAGACAGCATATCATAAATAAGTTGAACATATAAAAACTATATTAATGTGGCCTTTAACATAAGGATAAAACTGCGCTTTGGTTACATTTACTCATTGCAAACAGGCATAAAATGGTTTTTATACTGAAAAGTGGTATGTCAAGCTTTGAATTACTTATCTAGAGGAATCTTAAATAGCAATGGGGTGAAATTGTATTGTCAAGCAAAATTTGGGAAAAAATGTATCGGCCATGAAAATCTCTGACAATGGATTCAAAGTATAGTCAAACCTTTCAAAATGCGATCAAATTGTTCTTTCCTTCTGATTACTGCAGGCTACATGGTAGATGTACAAACCAAGTTCTTCCACAGATCAAAGACTTATGGAGATAAAATGGCACAATTTGTGTCAAGTTTTTAAGTCAAGTGAATGGCATGCAATCTACAATGGCACCAAAAACCCACATGATAATCTTTTGGTTTTCCAGTTAGATTGCAGAATAAAGTCAAATAAGGAAAGGTAATGAACCATGGACTTCTAAAGTTCTTAAAGCCTTGAAATAGTCTCACAGATGTCAATTTAATTCAATTCCCAAACCTTGGAAAACTATCCTGAATGATGAGTATTGAGAATAAAAAGCCATAGTCTCAACAAAATAAATAGCATAAAACTTTTTTCTTATGCCCTCCCTTCCCCTTTATTCAATAAAAATAATGGAAAAGGAAAAGATGAGAAGGCATTGAAAATTATAGAACGCAAGAACTTCATGATATTAAGTCCATACTTTTAAAATATGTATCAAAAGATCAAGGAGACCCTTTTACCTTCCAAGAGGATAAATCTCAATTGAGTTCCCCAAAAACTTTGTTTTGACCTTTGAAGTTATGTCATAAGTGAAATGTTCATTTTCAGCATGTCCAGCACTAATTGGAGGATGATGACTAACCTGAAAGAAGAGACAAACCATAGAGAAGATAAATGACCACATTACTCAATATCTGGGTGACAATAGGAGTTCAGCTTTACTTAAATTTACAAAAGCAAAAAGACCTTTAAGACAATTCATACTAGGAAATTCCCCATATCACTCACCTGCTCTGCTATAAATGTAAGGTTTCCATGATTGCTCAATTCATAAGTCTCACCAAGAATTGGATTAAATGGCTTCCAAGTGCGTTGGTAGGCATAGTACACAGATATAAAAAATGACGCTGCAGTCAGGTCTTCCATTAGGTCCACTTCATAGATAGAGCTAGAGGGAGGTAGGGAGACATAGGCAAACAAGCTCTTACCAGCATACACCAATCGCAAGTAGGGATCCTCGCATTCATCAGCTTGATCTAAAAGGTATGAGTATTCCAACAACTATGACAAACACAGTATATACAAGATTCAGACCAGCTGAAAAGCGTTTTCAATTTTTTGATATAGAGCAGAACACATAATTGATGACAAACAGTTGGTACAATTGAATAACCTCTGCCATTTTCTGCAGCATTGAAATTGGTTCAAAAATGAGTACAGGGAGTGTCACCACGGACGTGACATCAGATCCTATATACTTCTGCATCATCTTCCAATAACTGTCTCGATCCTAGAGAGAGCAAGAGCTTTAGATAGTGAACAGACAAGTTTACAGTTACATGCTAAGAAACAATTACCCAACACTCTTCCCCAATCCTAATGCATACTTGATTATTCAATTTGACCTAAATGCTGAAAGACTTTCCTCACAGCCTAAACTCAAGCAAGCAACAAACAACTATCTGAATCTAAAACACCAAACATGTATGGATTTTTAATTCGAGTAACTCATAGAGTATAAACCGAAAATGCAATCAAAAATAGCAGAAACTTTTGAATTTATAACCCACAAAAACCAAGGATGAAATCCCATTTACCTCCTGTTTCCATCTTCCCCGTTTTGCTTCCTCTTCAGCGTCTTCGGTGCCTCCTTCTGGATTGATAACTTCCAAACCTTCATAACCCACTAAACTGCAAGATAAAAATACAAAAAAATGTCAACAACCAAGCTTCCTAGCAATTGCTAACAATGCAAACTAAGAAACACAACAGACAAGATTTCTATAGCATGTTTTTTGTTCTTCACTCACCACAGAGATTTATAAACCATTTGCAGGATACCAAGGGAAAATACAAACACAAAGAATCTCCATGATTTATATACATCTTGTAAGCATTAAGTCGCCAAAGATAAATTTTTTGAAACCTACAACTAATGGGCGAGCACAAAAGAGGACCGGACCGAGCTTCTAAAACCATAAAACTAAGTTTAATCAATTGATTAATTTTTAATTCACACGCTTTCATGGAACCCGCAATAGTAATAAATCCTTATCAAAAATTTTTTTTTTTTTTTGGGTATCAAAATCACAGATTAACCATACCGATTATACAACGCCATCAAAAGCAAATGAGAAGCAATAGCCACGAATGGGTTGCCCCAAAAACAGCTCAAAGATCAAAATTTGATAAACGGATCTCAGTACCCATTAACCGATCTGCTCATGGCGCTTCCGAAATTGGACAGACTCGAAGCAATAGACGAGAAGAATCCACTGCCACCGGTTTCCTTGGGGTCGTTAGTAGCCATACCGAACAAACTCTAATCAAACACAAACAATCTTCTCTCTTTAGCAGCTACGAGCAAAACACGTGCAGGGAGAACACTCAGAATCTAATAAATTCTCCAAATTCTGTAATAAGAAAGAAAAGAAGATGTTTTGGTCGTTGGCGCTTGTTGGATTTGAAGTAACAAAAAACATAGGAGATAATTGCGTGCAAGGCGATGTTGTTCCACGCGCCACTAGAAGAGCGTGGGTTTTTAAAAGCCTTTGTGCTTCTTTGCTTTGAGAATAATCCAAAAAGGCGGCTATTGTTCAAAATTGCCGGCAACGGTCACGTGATGGGCACGTGAACAGATTGGATATTGATTTTTTCATTTTTATATAATTATTTTCTAAATCTTATAAAATGATATTGATTACAGTTGAAAAGTACAAAGACATTAGTGTATTTTCGATTTAATGTAGAAATAGGCTTAATTATTCTACACCAATAATAACACTAAGTAGAAATTTCGCTGACACTTTAAATCTAGGAAGGTTCGGTAGTTTTAATTATTATGCACATATATATTAAAAAATAAGGTTTTTTATTCTTAAATTAAAATTTTAAACTTTAATTTTGATTTATTTTTAATATAATATCTATGTAACATAAGAAATACGTGGGCTGATTTATGTTGAACTCTTATTTATTGTTATTGTTGTTGTTGTTGTTGTTGTTGTTGTTGTTGTTATAATCATTCAATAAAAATAACATTGGTTTGTTTGAATTAGTTTGAAACTTTGAATCATTTAGGTTAACCAAAATAATCTCGAACTTAATTTATTGACTTTAATACCGGTAAAATCAACCCTCTTAGTCGAATATCAACTAATTTGAATTTAATTTATTGATTTCGATATTTAATTCAAGTTTGAACATATCGATTTTGATCAAATTTAAAATTTAACAAATTTGAATATAACTTCTTAATTTAGATCAAATTAAGTTGGACCTAAATGACTAATCTTAGCAAAGATGAGTATGAGACCCCAATTGAATTCCAATTTTAGAATTTGTAATTACTTGTAATAATTCCAATTTAATAATATTCATTTAAAATTAAATATTTTTAATTGTTTCAGCTTATATTTGACAAAATAGAAAAAGAAAGATAAAAGTTGATAGTGACTGATGACCATAAAATCAAGAAAATGGGACGTAATTAGCTGGTCTAACCCCAACCGTAATCAACTGTTTTTAGAAATGTGATGTAGCACCCATCTCTTTTTTAGGGCAAGATTGATTATGAAGACATTGTCGCATCTCAAACTTTACGAGAAAACTAAACTATAGTTAGGATTTAACAACGACCCTGGCCTGGTCCAATTTTTTTATTGAGTTTAGGTCCGATTTAAACCCTGGTTAGGTTGGGCTAGAGGACAACCCAAAGCTTGATTCACTCTATTAAATTAAATTTTGTTCATTTTTAATATTTAAAATGACTTTTAAATGAAAAATTCAAAATTTAACTTAATTAATTTAAATATCTCAACTCGAAGTTCAAAATTTAAAAAAATCCAAAATTTAATTTGAAATCTGATAACTCGCATTTTGATTGAGTTGAGTCGAATTAGACTGTATTATAACTTTTAAAAAAATCATGCATTAAGTTGAATTTAATCTAAATTTGACTTTTTTAATTTTTTGATGACTTAACATTTAAATAAATTTATTAGACCTAATAATTTTGAATTTTTTATTTTATCTTACTTATGTAATAAAAGATATTATTTTTGTTAGTTTTAGACCTTTCATTTTGTTTTATTTATTAAATAAAAATACATCATTTTTAATAATTAATAAAATAAAATTATTTTTGTTAATGGCAACAAATTGGATTAAGTTATGTCATATATGAAATTTGAACATTGTCTAAAGTTTAAATTTGTTCATTTTTAAATTTTAATTTAATTTGAGTTATTTAGATTGGTATGTGGTTGGGTCAGTCGCGCTAGATCAAAGTCCAGATTCAGAACGGCGCATGGATCGATCTACCCATTCATTGATAATTGACTTAATTCATGTAGGTATTAGCTATATAAATTCATTATCTCATCATAAAAAAGGTACGATTTTCAAGAACCCTAGTATCCTTTATTCTCTAGCCAATAAAACTCTCACAAAAGGCTAATTTGAGCGTCGGAGGGACCTACTGGCAGTCAACTCCCAATATATCTTATTATTTTGCAGATATTTTTATGCTAAAGTCAACCAATTCTATAGATTTTAGCAGCAGCGCTCAATCTCATTAAAATCAGACAGAACCGTAATGCTTTCCCTTATCACAATTACGAATGACAATTTGACAAGTCTAATCACAATTACGAATGACAATTTGACAAGTCTAATCACCAAAGCTCTAATGGAGTAGGTCAAACGTATTTGTTTTATTGCAATATGGAAGCAAAGAAAAAATAAGGAAATGAAAGCTTCGGCGTCAGATTTTCCGACTTGACGTGGGGTGTCCGACTCTTTAAACATCCAAAGTTGGTGAGAAACCGTTGACTAACCACCACCCTTGGCACAGTACCCGAATCTATCCTCTTTATGTCTGTGCGCATATTCACAATTTCGAGCAATTTTCTGTGACGAGACAATCTTTGATTATATATCCAAGTAGCTGAAGTTGCTGGTTTCTGAATCCCGATGGAGAGACATGAACCTGGTGCATCTCTGCCTTCGGGTTCAGCGATTGCGACCCGGGTTGGTTCAAAGAGAGTTCGCGACAACATTGTACATCCTGTGGAGATAAGCACGCCATCCCCTCAGTTTGCGTCTCCAAGCCCTGTGGTGTACACAGAAGTGAAGCATTTCAAGAAGTGGGCGTCTTGGTTGATACCTGTTTTCGTGATTGCCAATGTTGTCATGTTCGTTATCACTATGGGGGTCAATGACTGTCCCAAGAATTCTGTCTTTTGTATTGCTCGGTTCCTTGGTAGATTCTCGTTTCAGCGATTCAAAGAGAACCCTCTTCTTGGTCCCTCATCTACCACGTAAGTCTCTCTTTTTTTGGTCACCCCTTGATTATTGCACAAGACCTTGATTTCTGCATTCAGATAAATCACGTGAAACGAATTGAGAAGAGAATAAGCTTCTCATAGTAGTGATTCAACAATTGAAATGTTAATGATTGTAGATCATTTGTTTTAATTCCCCCTTTATAGTAACGTCTTGACAAGGTAATTAAAACAGACACTAGGATGATTCCTGAATGAGCAGATACAGATAAATGCAGAATTACAAATACCAGAGAGCGCTGGTTCTTGCTTGCTTGTTTTTTATTGGCCTACAATGGAGCTATGTTAAGCAAGTGTTGCTTGTTATTTGCTTTAGGCTGAGGAACATGGGTGCTCTAGATGTAAATAAGGTGGTACATGGACACCAAGGATGGCGCTTGCTCACCTGCAATTGGTTACATGCAGGGGTTTTTCATCTCCTGGCAAATATGTTGAGTCTTCTGATTATCGGGATTCGGCTTGAGCAGGAATTTGGTTTTGGTACGTACTTTGACCTTGGTACAACATTAAATCACCAAAATCTTTTGTCTGATAAGTTCTGAAGTCAGTCTGCAGTTGATGAGTTTTTGGTTTAAAGCTCATCTTCAGTTTGGTACTCCTTAAAATCCATTCCTCGTGGTATGTGATCACCACTGACATTTCATTTTCTTTGCAACCTGCAGTGAAGATTGGTTTGCTTTATGTCATATCTGGCTTTGGTGGAAGTTTGCTTTCAGCTCTTTTTATCCAATACAACATTTCTGTTGGCGCTTCTGGGTCACTTTTTGGGTTACTAGGTGCCATGCTTTCTGAACTCATTACCAACTGGTCAATGTATGCTAATAAGGTATCACTGCCGACCTGCTTGGTTTTTCTTAATCACTATGTTTTTTGAACTTATATATTAAAGCTGGTTTACTGATAAATATTCTGTCCACAATTTCAGGTATCTGCTTTCATTGTTCTTATTCTCATCATCATCATCAACTTAGCAGTAGGAATTTTACCTCATGTTGACAACTTTGCTCATATTGGAGGCTTTCTTGCTGGTTTCTTTATGGGGTTTGTGTTCCTAATCCGGCCTCAATTCGGATGGTATGCACAAAGATATAATCGTCATGGATATATTTCTGCTGCGACCGAATCTAAATTCAAAACGTATCAGCGCGTATTGTGGTTCGTCTCTCTTTTCCTTATAATCGTGGGGTAAGCATTCCAAATCTGTTGTTAGTTTCTGTTCCAACTTCAGATTGCCCCTTATAGTTTTGATATGAATTACAGCAAACAGAAACATTTCATTCCTGAAGCTATTTGGAAAGTTAGAAATAAGGTTTTCCATTATGACCTAAATCTCTGGTGTTATGTGATTTCAGGTATACAGTTGGCCTGGTTTTGCTTCTGAGAGGAGTTGATGCCAACGAACACTGTTCATGGTGTCATTACCTATCTTGTGTTCCTACAGCCAAATGGAGCTGCAATGCTCAACCAAAAACTTGTCTGGTACCTAATTCTGATACCCTTTTGTGCATTTTCACATAACTGAAGTGAAGAATCCTCTGCTTGTTGGTTTAACCCTTGTGGAGATGTTTTTTTACAGTCTACAGAAACCGGCAACCAGCTGAATGTGACATGCACAAGCAATGGAAAATCAAACATATACATGTTGTCGGGACTCACAGACAGGCAGATCCAGAGCTTATGTTCTCAACTCTGCACATGATCTACCAAGATATAAATGGATGTTGTACACATTTTACTTAGTCCAAACTTTTCCCAATTTCTTGATATGTTCATTTTGATATGTAAAAATTTATACATTTACCCATTTGGTATGCAATAAATAAGTTATGAAAAATACATAATAATTTGTCAATTATAATAAAAAAGGTCAACTAATTAAGTTTAGATTGATCGACTTTTAAATCGATTTTGAATTTAAGAGTCAACTTAAGAGTGCTCTCCTATTCCAACTTTTCCAGAGCCCCGATAGCACACTTGAGATATCAACGAATTATCTACCCCTACGGGATTAGGGTGACAGAAGTTTTGAGAATTCAAGAGGAAGTCACGGCGCGAGGACTCAAAATATTACTTTATTAGTAAGCTTTTGTAAATTTAAAATCAAAACGACATTATTTTAAGTGTCTTGGGCTCAAAATCAATTTTGGATTCTTGAAATTAAGGGTCAAAGCGTAGCATTATCATAATGAGTCCTTAATTGCTGAAGACGACCGAACTGGTCCAACAAGGCCCAATATAGATAGTCCATAGGGGTATTTTTGTAAATAAATCCCAAGCTCCCAACACCAGAGATTTAGACCGAGAGAGCCAACTTTATCGTCACCAAGAAATCGAAGGAGAAGAAGAAGCTGAGGATCAGACTCCAATTTCGTCTCTTAACGTCTCCGTTATCACCGAAACATGGTAACGATTCGGGCCATCAATGGCTGTTCGTTACTTCGCTGCCCTTCTGCTTCTTCTTCTTCAGCGCCGCCTCTATCCGCTTTCCGACGCCGTCTTGACCATTTCATGACCTTAGAGTGTCGTTCGTACTCTCGACTTCTTTCTCCGTTCACCGTACTCCGTTGTGAGGTCCGTTTCTTTGTTCATGGCGGGGGAGGTAGTGGTCGGACCCTCTCCACGCACAGTCTCGTCGACAGAGTGATGGAACAGCTGGCAGCTTCCGTTCGAAGCAAGCGAGTTCGCTCCGCGATTAAGTAAGCTTCTACCTAATTTTATTTGTGTAATCATTCATCGTCAGAGTATTAATTGAACAAAATTTTCAGATTAACGAGTAGCAGAGAGCTTCTGGAAGATAAGCTGCTGAACAGGCAATTACAGAAGGGAATGCTTCTAGAATTTAAGAAAGATGCAGAGAGAGTGCTATTGGCTGTGACTCAGAGACCTGACGGGAAGAAGAATTGGATGGTTTACGATCAGGTTCTAAGTAGAAATCACACGGCATTTTGACTAGGTTGCTTTTGCTAGGTGTTGTGGAACTCTCTGTTTATCATTTTAGTTTCATATTCATCTGTTTGTTGTTCTAAATGAATCTTGTTGTGATAACAGAATGGTGTATCATCCTCGATTAAACCACATCAAATTACGTATATTGTTCCTGGTGTAGAGAATTTTGATCACTCAGACATCTCAAGCTTTGTTCAAAAAGCTTGGGATAACTTGGTTGGTTCATTTTTAACTAAGCTGTTATTTTTACCTTGTAAAGTCTTTGATTTTCTGTAGTTACCTCTATGTGCTTGTTTGTTTGGTGTAGGACCATTCACTGCTGGAGTTTGCTTGGGTTGAGCTTCTCGAGAGTAATAATTCGGTAACACCAGAAGAATTAGCAGAGGTTAATATTATTGCTTCTGTTGTGGATGAGTCGTTTTTCGAGAATTATAATTGTATCTCACTCTGCAGATGGTTTTCGGTAGTGCGGATCCGCTTGAGAGTTATTGTGCACATCTTCTGCTATCAAAGGATGAGTTGTACTTTACAGTCTTGGAGACGAGAGGATCTCGTTCTATCTATGGGCCTAGGTCTACAGCTCAGGTGTATGTTTTACACTTCTTTTGTATATTCTTATCCTTTGCTTGGTCACGTGTAATATGAACAATTTGGCGTACCCCATCATAAATATTTACCACCTTTTTGTAGCTGTTGGTTTGCTTCAAGGAAATGGCCATTTTCTAGAACTGATTCTCTGCATATCAGTAATTAAGAACCTAACAGAATGGCTAGCAGGCCTATCCTTTGACTCCTGAAATAGCGGTCAATTGCAATCTCTGCATTAATTAATATTTGTTTTCTTAGTCTCGAAGGAGCGGTGGTCCTAGAATCTGTCTGGATTCTGCATTAAATCATGTTTATGAGGCGGCCGTTAAGTTTATGCTCTTTTTCCATTTGGAGAAGAGTTGTAATATGTAGGACTTTGCAATAACTCATGTTTCACTCTTGTTTGCAATTACAGTTGCATCTTTTAAGTTGCTAGGGGGATCCATTTGAGCAACATTGGAAGTAGAAATGTCAAATTCTTTACCAGTTGATGCTGTGAAGGTTCATTTTGTTTTCCAAGTAACAAATTTCTCCTTTTTTGGCACTAACTTCATTTTCCCAAACTAGGTGGAAGAACTCATGCGTAGGAAGCTCGCAAAGGAAGCTGCGGATAAAGAACTTCAAGAGTTTGTACAGATATTGACATCTTCTAGGTTACTACCTCCAAATAATAAACCTCCTAAATCTTCATGGCTGGTTGACGAGAAAAACCGACAAAAAATCGAGTCTCTCGAAGCATATGCAATTGATGCTTGCAAAACTGATGAACAGAAGAGAACTGCAGGGACGGTAATATGTTTATTTGACTAGTTTATTTGAATCTTTTAGGTTTATGTTTCAAAGTTAATCAAGATGAGACCTGTGTAATAAACTAAAGAATCTCAGATATCGGAAAAAGAAACTGACAATGTTTCTTCACTAACTTTATCCTTTTTTTTATTTCTTTCACTTGTCCTTATTTTCAGATTCTCAAGGCAGTGGGAATGACAAAAACAGCATCATCTGCTGTGAACCTTCTCACAGATATTGGCTATTTTCCTGTTCATGTGAATCTTGATGTGTTGAAGCTCAACATTCGTACTGAACATTCAGATGAGATTGTAGCGGCTGCTGAAGCTCTTCTATCAGAGTCATCCGACCCAGACGAGGTAGGGTGGATGCTAGTTATGTAGCTGCTAGAAAAACTTCAAACTATTAATTTTTTTAGGATGAAGTGAGAATGGAAACCTTTCATAAGTTCTAGAAGGCTGTTGAAGATCCTGATTTTATGATGACTTTACTGACCCTCTGATACTTATTGGAAGTTGTACATTTGATATTTTTGGCATAGGCTGACAGAAAAGATCTTACCCATTTGAAAGTCTACGCCATTGATGTTGATGAAGCTGATGAGGTAATTGGTTGACAGTATATTTTTATGGATGAAATTTTGATCATTTTAAATCCTTTCAAATAATTTCTTTTCATACTTGTCATTCTTTGTGCCTAATCACAAATTCTGCCAAATTTTATTTAGCTTGACGACGCCTTGAGTTCAACAAGGTTACAGGATGGCAGGATCAAGGTTTGGATACATGTTGCAGATCCAGCTCGTTATGTACTACCTGGAAGCATAGTGGACAAGTAATACTGGTGGTTTGAAATTCTTGCTAAATAATGTATTTACTTTTATTTCTGAAGATAAACAAACATTTAAAATAATCATGTTTAGGGAGGCAAGGAGCAGAGGAACTTCTGTTTTCCTCCCTACTGCTACTTATCCTATGTTTCCAGAGAGACTTGCAATGGGGGGAATGAGCTTGAAACAAGGGGAGGCTTGCAATGCTGTCTCAGTATCCGTCACCCTGCATTCTGATGGCTGGTATGCATACGTCTTAGATTAATCCTTGTCTAGTGATTAAATTGTCCTTTTTGTTACAAGGCTGTAATTTGCTTGGGAATTCACTTACTAAATCCTAGCCATACCAAAATGTTTAAATGAAAGTTGGCTACAATGAGGATATGAAATTGATTTCTTGTTCATGTGTAAGGGATGTGAAAGTTCCATTTATCTTCTCGTATTAATGGTATTCTGGAGCTGCAATGCAATTGGCCTCTCGTAAACCTTTTAAGGCTTGTCTGTAACATAAAACTGGTGCCAAAACGTAGAACCATTGGCCTAAATGCATAAAGATCAGTCTATTATTAATCTAGTTACCCCTTGTTCATGTCCATCCCATTACTCAATGTTCTCCTGCAAATATGCATTTTTATTGAAGCTACAAGGTAGTTAAACCATGATGGTTCTTAATAAGGATATTTATGTTATCTGGTATAACAGCATTGCAGAATATTCTGTCTGCAACTCAATCGTCAAACCGACCTACATGCTGACATATGAGAGTGCTACTGAGCTGCTCAACTTGAACTTGGAAGAGGAGATTGAACTTAAAATCCTTCACGAGGCTGCAACTCTCAGGTCTCGATGGCGCAGGCAACAGGTTAAATTTCAGTATTTAGATGTAGACAATTTTAAGATAAGACTTCTTGGTGACTATTTCCAAGAACTTCCTATTGAGATCAGACTTGTGATCTTGATGATTTAAGTTTCATTCAAATAACTGGTCATGTTGGTGGTATGAGATGGTGTAAGAAGCAAAGCTAGGGAATAAACAAGTGAAACATACCTTCTTGAAAGCAGAACTCTGCTCCCTCCGCCCTTTATGGAGTTTCTGTGTTGAGTTTGGAAGCTTGCTACCCCTTTTGCTGCAACTGTGGTATTATCATCTGTATCTCATCAGATGTCTGCTTGTGCACCATTGATCTTCTACATGAGAGGGGGTTGCAAGCTTCCATGGGGAGGAGAGTTTGTTTCAACTTGAGGTGTCAATTGACTTTACAAGCATTCAACCTTTTTCAATTTACTTCTTCTATAAGTTGCAATCACTTAATGGTTTCTTGATGATTGTTTGAGACAAAATTCTCATCTTAAATGAAATAACTGTAAAAAATCATTTGCATCTTTTAGGGTGCAATTGACACGGCCACATTAGAACCTCGGGTCAAGGTAGTTAACCCAGAAGATCCAGAGCCATCAATCAATCTTTACGTTGAAGATCAGGCTGGTCCTGCCATGCGACTTGTCTCTGAGATGATGATACTCTGTGGAGAAGTTATAGCCACCTATGGGTCCTGTAACAACATTCCTCTACCATATAGAGGACAGAACCAGTTGAACATTGACACATCTGCATTTGCACATCTTCCTGAAGGACCAGTTAGAAGCGCTGCTATTGTTAAAATAATGCGTGCTGCTGAAATTGATTTCAGGAAACCTGTACGCCATGGAATTTTAGGAGTTCCTGGTTATGTCCAATTTACTTCTCCAATTCGTAGATACATGGATCTTCTTGCTCATTATCAGGTGTTTTTCACCCCCTTAAATTAATCCACCATATTGATTTGATATTCAGTCACAGGTTTCATTTGTGGGATGAGATGTTAGCCTTAAGCTCCTGTTTCTCTCTTCTCACCATTTGGTAGTTCGAGTTGTTTTTGTATTGGGAATTGGTGGGTATAATGAGGTTTACTCAATATTTTTTTTGAACTAATCGTGTGCACAGCAAACTGATAAAGATGCAAAATTATCTGAACAGGTCAAGGCAGTCGTTAGAGGTGAATCTCCTCCCTTTTCAGCTGGTCAGTTAGAAGGGATTGCATCAATGCATAATATCCAAGCTAGGTTAGTGAAAAGGCTTTGCAGCAGCAGTCTACGCTATTGGATAATAGAATTCCTGAAAAGGCAACCGAAGGAGAGAAGATATCATGCATTGGTTCTTAGATTTATTAAAGATCGGATTGCATCCTTATTGATCACTGAGGTACGCATCATATATGGAAAAAAGAAGTTGACTAGTAGAAATTTGTATCTTTACTGATCACTGAGGTAAGCATCATATATGGAAATAAAGTCGAGTACAAGAAATTGCACTCGAATCGCATTCTTCCCACTACTGTCAATCCCTGTCCCCCCATTCTTGTCTCTCCCCTCTCACATGGGCAAATCAAGGTGAAAAAGGGTGGGAAAAATGAACAAAATCCAACCACCTGATCTTTTTGGTCTTGATTGTTCTTTCATTTGTGCTTTGATTGTCCAAAGGTGGTTGCACCCTGCAGCACGTGTAGCAATAAGCACAACCTACCATATAACATGAAAAGAGTAAAATCACAGTTCTCCAATTTCTTTCAATCATCGTTGAATGCTGTGATTTCCATTTTTTTGGGCCATTTTCAATCAATGGTTGGTTACATGCTGTTCTCATTCTACAAATTTTGTGTATTTCTTTTTTTGACAGGCTGTTGTTATTGTGCTGTAACTCTTGGTTGAACTAATTGTTTGGTTTCTGAATGCTGCAGGTGGGATTTCAAGCACCTGCTTGGGTATCTGAGGGGGTACAGGTAGGGGATGAATTGCAGGTTCAGGTAGAAGAAGCTCACCCACGTGATGATTTTCTTTCCCTCAAGGAGGTTGGTGAGGGATAAAACTGCTCCTTTTGAAGTTTAACCAACAAGCAATTCCATATAGCCCCATATATAACAAGGCATAGGCTCTTTTAGCTTATTTTTTGAGAGAATGATCAGAAAAGGATGAAATTTCATTTAGGCCAAATTTCAAGTCCTAAAAAGTGCAATTTTGCAAAATGTATTCAGTGTTGCCTAAAGAATCCTGGCACTGATGTCTCTGCCTGGGAAGCTCCAAGCTGAACTCTGAGGTTGGTTTGAAGCATGTTTTTGGTGGTACGACTAATTGCAATTTTACCAGAGGTTTTGCTGTGGGATAACTTAGTTTAGCCTGTATGGACATCCTTGTAATCTTAGTATTATGTAACAAAAATAAACTTCACAGAGTCGGTTCTGAAGGTGAAACTATGTCCTTCATGGGAATCAAAGCTGTCTATATAGTTGTCTTTTTGAAATTGGCAATGACATTTTGCTATATATTGTTATTACATGTTTCTTATGCTTATGTTACATTTCAGCTGTGCCAAAAATTGACTTATACTAGGGGAAGAATTGGCTTGCTAAGAGAATTAGAGAAAACGTTCAACGCTGATCATAAAAGAGGGACAACTGACAAAGTTCCATCCTCTGGGGAAGACTATTAATAGTAGTAAGGTGAGACCTTCCAAACATCCTCTTTAACACTTTGCTTTTTGAATTCGAGTTCTCAAGATTTTGTATTGGAGGCGTGAGTTATTTTGCCTTTTATTATTAATAACTTGGAATTGAGTGTATTGAGTTCATTCCTTTGACATTAAGTGGTTCCTTAAATTGACCACATTTACTATGGTGCGAAAAACGAGTGTAATTTGAGTTGGTGGAAAGGTGTGGGCTGGACATTCACTATGAGGCTCAAACATTGGAGACCCCTCGGTGGTTAAACAATATGTGCACCGAATAAATAATGAGACAAGTTGACACAAATCATTATGAAATCAGAAACAAATTTTGTAAAGCCTGTCTACTTTATGTTGTTTCATCTGTCATAGGAAAGGAACTCATGTTCATGTCCAGCTAAACGTTGTGAATTCCTGTTCTTTGATAATTACATCACACTGTTGTTTGGTCCCCTCTCCCGACTAAGAAGCATTTTGTTCATGAAACTTAGCTATCTCCTCCTCGGACCAAAAAGACATTCTTTTTTGGTGTGTAACTGATGCATAGATGAAGACTGGTGTGTTAGTAATTGTAATTGTCGAGGAGGAACTCAATTTCCATTAAAAATAAAGCTGTCTCGTGACTGACTAAGGAGATTAGAGAGATGGGTGTGAAGAATTGTTCCAAGCACGACAATCTTTTCTCGAAATCAGAGTAGGGAAAAAGTTGAAGAACCTTTTCAGCCCCTTTGGTCAGAGCTTCATGTTAATAGTTGACCAGATTCATTCAGAGTAGGGAAAAGTTAAGAACCTTTTCAGCCCCATCCACCCTTTGCTCAGAGCTTCATGTTAATAGTTGACCAGATTCATTCAGAGTAGGGAAAAAGTTAAAGAACCTTTTCAGCCCCATCCATCCTTTGCTCAGAGCTTCATGTTAATAGTTGACAAGATTCATTTGGTTTATAATCAACCAATCGCTCGTTTTCTCTTTCTGCGTTTTGTGTGCTTATAATTCAAAGAGAAACTCTCATTATCTGATTGCTAAATCACCCTGTTGCGGTTTTATGCTTTAACTCCAGATCTACTTGATTCTTCTTCTGTGTGTATTCACTCTAATCCTCAAGAATCGTAAACTAGTGTTCTCTTTATTAACAGCAGTCCTAACTGTAACTTTCGTTTAAAATTTCAATGTTAACCTGGATAGACTTTAGCCCCTATTTTAAATCTAAGACGACCTCAATGTCATTTAGTTATTTCTATGATGATTCTGCACTAAAAGTTCATCCCATTTTAAAAAAACACATATAGAACTAAGCATCGAACTTTGCATAATGTGAACAAAGCCTGAGAACCATCAGGGCTTGTGGCCCTTGAAATTGAAGGTACTGATCAGGTGGGGGATACTGAGAAAGGAGAGATCACGTCACATGGAAGCGTGATGATGATGAAAATGATTCCTCAAGAAAACTGAGGCTCAATTGGTGTATCCTGTCCCCTTTTATGAGGTCTCACCCACATGCAAACCTCTATTCAATTCCTTGGGTCAGCCCCCATGCAACCTTGTTCCTTCTTTCCTAAACACCCTCTCTGTCTGATCATTACATAGCTTCTTCAAGTTTTGAGTGATGTATCTTTAAGTTGTATATTCAAGCTCAGGTGAAATACTCCGTTACACAGATTATTGCTGTTACCCATAGTTAGAATTTCGCCGTTTTCCGATCATCAGGGTCTCCTGGAAATATTCTATGAAATGCAATTTACAAATCCTGAGTCCTGACGATACTATATTGCAATAACTAGGATCAGAAAGTCAATATCAGAACGAAGTATAAACGTGATCAGTGTATCAGAGCGAACCAAAAAAAAAAAAAGAGCAGACATTAAAAAAACAAACCATGTTACCATATGCCATTGCTTGTATATCAATTGACTATGCACCATCAACATGAGTTCCTTACCTAGTTTTCTTTCCCTATTCTGCATTGTACATAGGTACAGTATATCAGAAGTTTAACTCCATGTTCCAAGATTATGCCGTGAGAACCACATGTCCATGAAGAGGTACGGAAAGGAAAATTGAGAATTTTTTCTTAAGGTATTCATAAATGGTGTATTTTAGATAAATTACTTAGTAGCTAAAATCAAATATAGGTTCTCAGGTTCTGTAACATTCTATTCCCACGTGCCAGACTTAATAAAGAAGTGAAAGTGATTAAGAAACAATATATATATATATTATAGATTAAGATATTGTTTTTGGCTTTGACTTGAAACAATCACAGCCGAGTTTAGTGTACTAAGTCTACCATTAAGACTGATTGGGAAGACTTTGTTATTGTACATAGAGATATAAGAAATTAATTAAGCCATGTGAGCTTGGATTGCCTAAAGAAAGGTATTATACTTTATACATCATGCACATGCAAAGTCAAACACTTCTAAACCACTTTCTCTTCTTCTATCGTTTGCATTGATTTACTCAAAAGCTATTCGATAGTTTTCTTTATCATACTTGTTCAAAAAATTGTAATTAATGATTAGTAGTTATCTTATTAAATATTATTTTATAAAATAATAATTAGCGATTGGTAGTTTTTAATAGCCATAAGGATTATAAACACCTCCGTAAATACAAGAAAGTATAGAGTAATAGATGCAGAGTCTAAGTATAACGAAATCACTATATAAGGTTCTCCCTTTTCAGGATTTAGAGAAGGCTATAATATATGCAACTTTATATATATATTTTTTGATAAATTGTAATGAATTAGCATTGATTCAGAATAGATGTAGAATGAATTAGAATTTATTTATTGGAAATATCTTAACCTTACCACAAGAAGGTAAGGAATAGTTCAAATGATATGCCAATATAGACTAAAAACTATTACAACACTTAGTATAAATCTTGTCAAAGTGCGAGATTCAAGGAAGTTTAGTAGTACGCAACCTTATTTTTAATTAACAGAGAGGTTGTTTCTAATTATTATAATATTATTTTAGTTATCCCCATGACCATTAAAATTGATGTTATTTAAATTATTATTGCTAAATTGTGTAAGAATAATATAACAATATCATTTTTGGATGTTCATAAAATTATTAAATTAGTTCCCTAACTATGAAATGTAAAAATATTGTAACTTTAGATAAATTATTTAGCACAATTATAGGATAAAGGTGGGGTACTTGTGATTATTATACATAGCTCTATTGTGTATATTTCCTTTTTTTATATATACTTTTGGACACATATTATGGATATTTTAATTATTATTTTCACTTTAGCCCAAGTGGTCAATTCTTTTTTCAATTGCTAGTGTGATGTAATTTTTTAATGGACCATTAAACCAAAGTAAATACTGAGAAGTACGTGAAAACTATTTTGATGGGACCATACCCTCACCCAATTTATTAATATTCAATGCAATATTTTGCACATGAATTAATACTAAATTCTATAGCGAAAGCAATTTCAGATAAAATGAATAAAGTGCAAAATAAGAAGAAAAAAACACACAATTATTCTTATTTAAATGACCTAATCAGAAATTTTTTTTAAATACTCGATAAAATAAAAATAAAAATTCGACTGATTTAATAATAAAAATCTTGAATCAATTAACTTTCTGATTCGGTTTTTAACGTTTCGATTTGATTTAGTTCAATAATCTTTGAATATAAAAATTATCAATTTATTAATTAATTGCTCAATTTTATAAACAATTATTTTTTATAAACTAAAATAAATCGATTGATTTTTAT
>JANIHY010000004.1:56720677-56735583 GCA_027479065.1 Erythroxylum brevipes | reverse complement strand
ATTAGGGCTTTTGAGCCCAATGTTTTCAGAGCCAATGGCTCAACGTATATGAGCTCAGGCGCACGGTCACAACAACGTAACAAACGGAAAGTGTCACATTTGCATCCTACATTTGAATGATAAATTGTGAATTGTATGGAAGACGAACTGCCTTAGAATCGTGTAATTGACTGTAAATGATCTTCTATATTTGATATTATGTGTATATGCATGAGTTGGGTGGACCATCGATGATGGTTACTTGCTGAGTTCGCAAACTCACCCAACATTGCATTTATTTTTCAGGACAGTGATAGTTGACTCCTAGCTCCTGTTGCGAAACTTTTCCTGCCGTGTGTGTGCCGGCGAGAGGAGCATGGCCCACAGGTCGGTCAGTTGGGATCTTTTGGGATATTCTGTGGATGATCTAGTTAGGAGTAGTTACTATTTATTTTGGGCTTGTACAGTTGTATATATGACCGGACGTTGTACTTACGGTTTATGAAATGAATGAGAAGTACTCTTTGGTTTTAAAATTTAGTGAATTTGATATTATTGCTTTATTTCATTGATGCCATGAGGTTGATAGAATGATCGAATCGTAGTGCACCCTCATTGTAGGTTATGTATCGGTACGACCTACGGGCGTCCCGGTGTATACTCTATGGTAAGGGGGCGCTACATCATATCCAGATGAGTAAAATTCAAAGGAAAAGGGAAGATGAAGGCAAGATGGAAGCAACAATGAAGAAAGTTCTAGTACTTTGCAGAAGAAGAAGAACATAATAGAAGAAAATTATAGAGCAGGAAGATTGAAAAATATAAAACAAATCAAGAAAGGTTAATTGGCATGATTAAGATATATTAGAGATAAGTTAAACAAGTGCAGCTAGTTCATCCATCAAACATCTCATTCTCATGACCTGACAATTGGATTTGCATGTCAGGATTTGTCCACAAAAGAATCAAATGACTGCTGAAAATATGAGTTTCTATTTTTGCCAACAGACAAATAACCTTGCCAAAAGACAAATTGGTTATTTTATGCCTTGCCAAATGAAGAAATACATGTGCTGGACTAGCTTTAACCTTCAGTTCATGTTTTTACTCTACAGTTATTAAGAAAAGTTGTAACAGATGTCTGAGAGCATATATGAAGCTTAAGTTTACATTTTTCAAAGATGAGTGTATTGAAAAACCAAAACACATCAATACAGAAGTTCAAATCAAGTTTCATTTTTATTCATGTTATGCTTGTTTTATTTTTAGAAAACAAATATCAGAGTTTGAGTAGTAGTAGTGATTGAAGTTCAGTTTTGTTGTTGAAAAACCTGAAACAAGTTTAGTGTTAGACTTGAGTGTGAAAAATTCCAAGCAATCCACAAGATTTAAGTCCATCAATTTCAATTTTCACTTCATCAATTTCAAGTTCAGTCCATTTTTCATATGTTATCCGAGTAGTACTTAGCTTTACAGAACTTAAGCATTTTAAAGTAGAATAGCTTAAGCAATACATCAAAAAACCAAAAGTTTGCAAATCTGTAGTAGGTCTTTCGAATTCTCATTGAGAGTGGAATTCTTACAAATACACCAAATTCTCACAAACACATTAACTTAGCTATTGAGTTTTATTTACATTTTGAGAGGACCATTACTGATAGCAAAATCAAACTATCAGCTTTCACATTCTGTTGAAAGTAGACGTGAACAGTAAAGCAAGTGCTTGAAGAAAGTTTTGAAATAGGACATTTGATTTCCAGGCAATATGCTAAAGGTGCATTCTCCAATCCTTCAAAGGGGCATCTTCAAGAGTGTTATCAGAGCACCACGGTTCATCTAACCTAGATTGATTGGAAGCATGGCAGGGACGAGTACTCCAGTGATGAGTCTGCAGAGTATTCAAGCAAACATACCTGCCTCAAGATTTGTGAATGCTAGGATGTGGTGAATAAAGGAGTTGCTGATTATGGAGAAATAGCAAACATGACAGAGCAACAAGAGTTTAGGGTGAGACAACATAGAGACAAAGACTTCAAAGCACTTATTTTTTAAGATCGGTGGTGAGTGAAACCATTTTATTGAGACATGCTGGATGCAAGAACTCAAAGGAGTTGTGGGATACCTTAAAATTAGAGCATATAGGGTCTGCACAATCTTTAAGACTAAAGAAGCAAGCTGTTATGAGAAGTTTTGAAAAATTTTCAATGAAGGATGAAGAGAATGTAGTAGCTATAAAGACAAGATTCATGGGGCTGGTACAACAATTGAAGGAGTTTGGTGAAAATATAAGTTCAGAGAGGTTAGTTGACAAATTTTTGAGCATATTGCCTTTAAGATTTGAAGCTAGCATAGCTCCTGTTGAATGGCAATTTAGTAATGACCCTGATTCTGTTACTTTGGAACAGGTTTTTAATGTTTTGGAAATGCATGAAGAGAGGCATGGGGTGAGAAGAGAAGGTGAGGAATATGTATTGAAGGTTGACTGGTTTAAAGTTACAGAAAATCTACCCTTTCAAACTCAAACAGGAAACCTAAACCAAAACCCACCTGAACCAAGTTTGATGCGTTCCTAGAACCACCATCTATCACAAACTCTCCCACAAAACAACCAAAATCAATACCAAACATTAACCTATTCACAGTAGCATTCTTACAAACCTCAGATACAAAATTAACAGCCTCGAGTTTATCCTCAAACTCAACATCCATCACCTATGATTTACTCGAACCTTCAATCCATTAACCATTTTCCTGACAACAGTGCAAGTCAGATGCAAATTGGAACAAGAGCATCAAGATGGGGTATGTTTCCAAGCAGCAAATTTTGTGAAAAAACCTATCATGAAGTTGAGAACTGTTTTTGGAATGAAAATGCTGATTGTATTCATTATGGGAAGAGGGGACATTCAAGAAGAGTTTGCTATGAGAGGTGGATATCAAAATAACAAAATTCCCAAAGTCCTATTTATGGAAAACCCCCACCAATACATCCCTTCCTAAGACAAAACACCTCCCCAAATCCATTACCAACTCAGACTAAACCTTACTAGAATTTTCCTGAACATCAAATGTATCAAGCACATTATGTTACTAACTCTGGAAAATCACAAGCTCCATAACATCATCCACACTAGCCTCAAATGATTCATCATCAACCTACTCAACCATAAATGAACCATCCTTACATCTCATAGCCCAACTACTCACAACAGCTACATTACCAACCTATGCATATCCAAACTCCAAACCAATTGCCACAAAATACCTCTCAAGTAAATCATTCCTCAACTCAACCCTCTTCAGAATTGTGCTTAAATTCTCAACTTACCTCACAGCTAAACTCCAATATACAACCAGGAACCTCACAACCATCCAAACCATCCGAAAAGCCAATAACTGAAGAAAGTGTCTTTGTAGTAGAAACTTGGCATCAACCCGAAAACAATGCATCAACTGTCAAGTTTTGTGGAGCTGAGACAAATGTTGAAAAGGGAGAAGGAGATTGGCTGGTAAATAGTGGTTGCTCCAACCACATGACAAAGAAGAAGGAAGCTTTTGTTGAAACAACTAGTGACCTGAATACGGTGGTGAAGGTTGGCAATGGAGACATCATACCCATGACTTGGAAAGGAAATGTGGAGTTGGTCACCAAAGCAGGAAGCACATACTCGAAGAAGTTTGTTACATTCCAGAGCTTGATCAGAACCTAATGAGTGTTGGACAGCTTTTAGAGAAGAATTATAAGATCTACTTCGAAGATGGAATGTGTAGAATATTCAATCCACATGGAGAGCTGGTGCATAAAGTTCAAATGAGAAACATAGTTTTCAAAATCAAAATGGAAAAAGTAGATGGAGTCTTTGCTGCTGTACCTATGATAGAACTGACACAATTGTGGCATAGGAGGTACGGAAATGGAAATGTAGATTATATTGTTGAAATGCAAAGAAAAGAGTTGGTTCTTTAGATGCCTCAATTAAGTAGTAAGCTAAAGAATGTATGCGAGTCATGTGCTAAGGGAAAGAGCCATGTCTTACCTTTCCCTACAAGTGAATGGAGAGCCATAGAGAAGCTACAATTGATGCACACTGATGTTTGTGGACCAATGAATACAACATCAGCTGGAGAAAGTAGATATTATGTAGAATTTATTGATGATGTTTCAAGATACACTTGGATTTACTTGATAAAAAGTAAGGATCAAGTGTTTAGCATGTTCAAAGTATGGAGGGCAGAGGATGAAGGACAATGTGGGGAAAAGGTGAGGTGTGTGAGAAGTGATCGAGGGGGAGAGTATGTATCAAATGAGCTGAAGAATTACCTTGAAAGAGAAGGGATTTATCATCAATTATTTAGTTGTTTATACTCCACAACAAAATGGAGTGTCAGAGAGGAAAAATAGGAAAATTATGGAGATGGTAAGAGCTATGATGGTTGGAATGCAAGTACCTAAGAGGTTTTGGCCTGAGGCGTGTTTCACTGCTATATATTTGCAAAACCAGATGAAAACTCGAGCATTGAAGGAGAAAACACCATTTGAAGTATGGTTTGGAATTAAAACGAAAGTGAATCATCTAAGGGTGTTTGGTTGTGTAGCATTTATGCATATTCCTGAAGCAAAAAGGACAAAGCTAGATTAAAAGGCAATGAAGGGAGTGATGATGGGCTATAGCACTGAATCCAAAGGTTATAGAATTTATAACCCCGAAACAAAGAAAATGATGGTGTCAAGAGATGTGAAATTTGATGAAAGTGAGGGATGGAATTGCAAAGAACCAACAGGCAGGAATTTCAGAAGAATGGAGTTTGAAACGCCATTGAATGATGTGGATGCTAATCAAACAGAGGAAGAAAATGCAGATGGTGATAACAATCAGAACAATGAAGGAGGAAATGGATCACAGGAGGAGACAAACCAGTCGGATCCATGAAGCTCCAATGATGCTGGTAGTGATGGTCTTGAGGAGGAGCCTTTACCAAGCCCTAAAAATGATGAAATCAATTCAGATTCACAAGAAGAAACGTCAAGCTCGGATAGTGCTCACAAGATAAGAGACTTGGCCTCCATTTATAATGAAACTAATTTTAGGTATAATGTAGCTGATGAAGAAGAGATTGATGAAGCTCTACCAATCATAGAGTGTGCTTTGCTACTTGAATGTGAACCGATGACTTACAAGCAAGCTATTAAACAAGGAGTTTGGAAAAGCTCAATGGATGAGGAGATGAAAGACATCGAAGAAAATGGAACATGATTGTTAGTGGATCTGCCCAATCCTAACACTAAGGTGGTTGATTCCAAGTGGATTTACAAGAAAAAGCTGAACCTCGATGGAACAATCAACAAGTATAAAGCTAGGCTTGTTGTGAGAGGATATAAACAAGAGTATGGAGTGGATTATACAGACATATACGCACCAGTAGCAAGGTTGGATACCGTCAGATTATTGTTAGCTCTAGCTGCAAATAAAGGGTGGAAAGTTCATCAAATGGACGTGAAGAGTGCTTTCTTGAATGGGATGCTAGATGAAGATGTCTACTTGAAGCAACCCGAAGGCTATGTGAAAGAAGGGCAAGAGAAAAAGGTTTACAAGCTTGTAAAGGCCTTGTATAGATTGAAACAAGCTCCAAGAGCTTGGTACTCAAGGATCAGTAGCTATCTAATCCAAAATGGTTTTTCAAGAAACAAGAGTGAAGCAACCTTGTCTGTAAAAATCAGAGGTGAAGATAAGTTGATTTGCTTTTTATACGTTGATGATTTACTGATCATTAGAACACATGATAAGATAACAGATAAGTTCAAGGAGATGATGAAGTCAAAATTTCAGATGACAGATTTGGGAGAAATGAGCTTCTTTCTTGGATTGGAGATAGATAAAAAAGGAGATGGAATCTTTGTACATCAGAGGAAATATGCTGAAGCATTTGTAGAGAAGTTTGGTTTGAAAGAAAGAAATGGAATGGGGACTCCTATGGAGCATCAATTGAAGCTAGAACTGACAAGATCAAGTGAGGAATTTGATGCTACTTACTATAGGAGTATGATTGGATCATTGATGTATTTGAGTGCTTCTAGACCTGATATTATGTGTGCCATGAACATCATGGCTAGTTTTAATCAATTAACTTCGAGGCAACATGCTATTTATGTTAGAAGAATACTTAGATATGTTAAACATATGATTAACTATGGAATCTGGTATGGAAGAGGAGAAAAGGTGGAATTGCATGTGCTCAGTGATGCTAGCTATACTGGAAGCAATGAGAGTAAGAGTAAAAGTGGCTATTATTGCAGAGGTTCAGGTATATTTGCATGGAGCTGAAAGAAGCAAAGAAGTGTTGTTTAATCTTTAGCTGAAGCTGAATATGTGGCAATGAACATGACTGCCAAGCAAGTTCAATGGTTGAAGAAAATCTTATTGGATGTTGATGAATTAAAGGAAAGTTGTGTGACAATATATTGTGATTCAAGTGCAACTATCTCAATGACTGAGAATCCAGGTGACCATATACGAACTAACCATATGAAGGTAAAGTATCTTTATGTTCGGGAATTGATTGAAGAAAAGGAAATCAAAATGGCCTTTTGCAGATCTAGCTTTCAACTAGCAAATTTGTTCACCAAAGCATTATCGAAATGGAGATTTGAATTCTTGAGAAACATGATAGGTGTGCAGGTTCCACAAAACAAAGGGGGAGGTGTTGAGATAAATTACTTTGTAAAACCTACTGTGTTGAAGCTTGCTGAAGACCTTGCAATGGCAATCAAGCTAAAGAAGAAAAGAAGAGTGAAGTTCAAGCTGAATCATCCAAGACTCCTAAGAAAACTCGAGTTGATGATACTTGGCATAATTCAAGGTTGCATGGTTCGAGGGAATGAAGATCATGTCCAGATGAGTAAAATTCAATGGACAAGGGAAGATGAAGGCAAGATGGAAGCAACAATGAAGAACTAAAAATGTGCAGAATGAAGAAAGATCCAGTATTTTGCAAAAGAAGAAGAACATAATAGAAGAAAAATTGCAGAGCAGGAAGATTGAAAAATCTGAAACAAATCGAGAAAGGTTAATTAGCATGATTAAGATATATTAGAGATAAGCTAAACAAGTGCAACTGGTTCATCCATCAAGCATCTCATTCTCATGGCCTGACAATTGGACTTGCATGTCAGGATTTGTTCACAGATTAATCAAATGACTGTTGAAAATATGAGTTTTTGTTTGTGCCAAAAGACAAATTGGTTACTTTTATGCCTTGCCAAATGAAGAAATACATGTGCTAGACTAGCTTTAACCTTAAGTTCATGTTTTTACTCTACAATTATTAAGAAAAGTTGTAACAGATGTCTGAGGGCATATATGAAACTCAAGTTTACATTTTTCAAAGAATAGTGTATTGAAAAACCAGAACACATCAATACAAAAGTTCAAATCAAGTTTCATTTTTATTCATGTTATGCTTGTTTTATTTTTAGAAAACAAATATCAGAGGTTGAGTAGTAGTAGTGATTGAAGTTCGGTTTTGTTGTTGAAAAACCTGAAACAAGTTTAGTGTTAGACTTGAGTGTGAAAAATTCCAAGCAATCCACAAGATTTAAGTCCATCAATTTCAATTTTCACTTCATCAATTTCAAGTTCAGTCCATTTTTCATATGTTATCCGAGTAGTACTTAGCTTTACAGAACTTAAGCATTTTAAAGTAGAATAGTTGAAGCAATACATCAAAAAACCAAAAGTTTACAAATCTGTAGTAGGTCTTTCGAATTCTCATTGAGCGTGGAATTTTTACAAATACACCAAATTATCACAAACACATTAACTCAACTATTGAGTTTTATTTACATTTTGAGAGGACAATTACAGATAGCAAAATCAAACTATCAGCTTTCACATTCTTTTGGAAGCAGACGTGAACAGTAGAGCAAGTGTTTGAAGACAGTTTTGAAATAGGACATCTGATTTCCGGGTAGTATGTTGAAGGTACATTCTCCAATCCTTCAAAGGGGCATCTTCAAGAGTAGATTTTGTACCAAAACTCAGTCCTGTCTAAGTGAGTGTCATCATTAAAACAAGGTGACAATTTTATGGTACATGAGAGAAGTAAAACACTGGGTATGAGGGAGAAAGATGGGATTGATTTCAAGAACTGAAACAAGATAGAGCAAGCACAAAAGGATAGTTAAAGATCAAGAGAGCTGCCATTAAAACAGTAGAAGAGGAAGAAGAGCATATAGAAAGGAACAGGATTGTAGCTGTAATTATTGTATCACCAACAGAACAAGAGGCAGATATATATAGCAGAGAATGTAACCTGAAAATAACCAACAGGCATTTTCTAAGTTGGTTTTTCGAACTCACATGAACAAGTACTTCTTCAGAAAATCTTACCATATCATGTATTTTGCTCCAGGAATAGCAACTGATTTATTAGTAAATTAGGTATGAATTAATTACCTTACCCCATATTGAAGTTTCCTTATCTTCTTTGTGCCAAATGTCTATATGAAAATTGGTTCTTATCCTCATTCTATAAACCTGCAAAACCATTTATACCATTTCAAAGTAGCTGCAGTTAAAAAATGAGTATTGTTTTACATATATCATATTGAATGACCATTAACATTCCTCCATTATTAGGTAAAACAAAATTTTAAAAGAACAACATATTTAAAATTATTTAATCTTTTAAAATTTGTTAATATAGATAGTGAATATTTATGTTTTTTTATTATGGTCAAAATGTGTAATCCATGTGCTAAATTAGGGTTCTTGAAAATGAAAATTATTATTCATAAGAGAGTATTTAAAATTTTAGACTTTGACAAATATTTGATCTTTTTAAGAAGTTTAATTTTGCTTAAATTGTGTTTATAAGCCCTTTTCATTTTGTTTAGATTTTTTTAGAACTTCACTTTCACTTACAATTTGTTTTAGGCTTTATTAGGAAATAAAATTTTTATGTTAGCCTATAAATTTAGATGAAAACAACTTAGTTGTATTTTTAAATGCAGTATTGTGTTAAGCCTAATTTTGTAGGTTATTCTAAACTCAAGTATCTTTTATCTCTCTTTTAAAGTAAGTCTATATACCCACAAATTTTCTATGGAATTATAAAATTCTTTATATGTGATATCTATGTTGCAATTTAAAATAAAATAAAAAATTATTAATTCTACAATATTTTCTAGTTAATTATGAAAAGTAGTCACTTTGGTCTCAACTAAAGAAATTTAGAGCCTAAATGATGCTTTTTAAAATTAGATTAGATAATAAGTTTGCTTAAAAAGATCTCACACCCAAGGCAAGATAAAATTAAAAAAAAATGGTGTTTTTCCTTTTCTATGTATTGTGAATGTTTGATTGGAAGATAGGGAAGGATACATGGGGATGATAATGGCCTAAACTCGATTGGGCCAAAGGCAACTAGGCCTAAGTTCGAGCCATAGTCTGACTTAACTCGACTCGAAATTTAAACGACGTCATTTTTAACAAAACGATGTCATTTTGTTTACAAGAGTCGGGCCTCAGGTTATGTCGGATCGATCAACCTAAGCCTGACCCGTTAACTTTGGACTGATCAGACTCCGACCCATTTGCCTTATCTAAGCATACAGAGTAAAATCAAAACCTTTATGTCCAATATCTATTCCTTTAAATTTTAAATCCATTTTTTATAAAAAAAGAAAATCCTTATTATTTTCAAATTAGGCCAATACCATCTAAGGACACATATTTCAAATAGTATCTAATGTCCAATTCTGTAAAGTTAAAGTCATCTTTTTGTTTAAGAGTAAGAAAATTGAGTCAATTGTCAATTTGATTAAATTTCAAGCCCTTTTTCTAAAGAATAAAATATTTTTCTTTTAATTTAAATTCTTTAATTATGACCAAAAATTAAAATTGAACTTTGAATAATTCATTATCTCGTTTAAAATTTAATAAATCTTATGGAGCTTGGATTTTTTCTCTCTTTCATTTCATTTTAAGCTTTTGTTTTAATCAAGTCCATTAAAAAATTTAACAGGCATGATATTTTTTTATTTTTAAGTCATCTAAGTAAAAAATCATCATCAATTGTGTTTCGCTTCTACCATATTAGGAAAATTAGGTCAAAATCTTGAAACTCATTTCATTTAAGACACATTTTGTCATTTTAATTAATTATATTTGACTATAACTTCATCCATATAATTATTATAGGTCTCTTAGATTTTCTTTATAATTCATTTTCAACATCACACTAGGTAATTAGTTCATGGTACATTCCCATTCATGTATCTAATTAAACTCATGCTCTCTTTTCTTTTTCTTTTAAATCTCCAACAATCACAAAGAAACTTCATGAAATCAAACTTTAAACCCAATTCAAAGAATTCATTAGTTTTTGGGCACAAGATGTTTAGTGCCTCAGTTGGTATTAGTTGTGCACTTCGTCGGTACTGCTTCAAGATAATGTAGATAAAGTACTCTATGGTGAAAAGGATGCCTAATCCAAATTGAGATGACTAGTTAATACATCCAAATATTTGCAAAGGCTTGAAGCACTGTCCAGATCCCATTAACTATCAAATATCCCTTCGATCATGCTTGTAAAGATTCAGATATTAGTTCTCCAAATTGAAAACCGGACGATTTGGAGGCTGAGTTGTAGGAGTTTCCTCCTATATTGGTACTGCAACGACAACAGGAGCAGAGCACTATCATCGGTAGCCACCCCAAATAACATTACTGTTCTCTTTATTCTCTGGGGTCTTTGATCTAGTCACAGCTGCTCATGAAACTTTCCTGCTTGATCCTTCATCTCCTTTGTGAACTGAAATTTCAGTAGTTTACGCTTAAAAGAACAAAAGTAACAAGTGGAGTTACTTCTTTTCATCATCAGACCACAATTGACATGCTCCCAAGTTCCAGTTCCACATCATTTTCTATATGTTCATTCCATGTTAGGTTTCCTTAAGAACTTGGAGAAACCAGTTCCTCAGAAGAAGACTGTCTTCTACTTCCGATCCAAGTCAAGATCTCGGAGAATGCAATCAATCCAACAGGCTCAAGAAGATAAGACTGCAAATAAAATATTTGACTGTGTTATTGATTGCATCCGAAACACTGATTACAAAAGCTACATGAGAGAACCAATTACCGTATCAAATCCTCCGTCACTTCTTTGTTCACGCCTGACGATCCAGCCACTTATTCTTTTAACAAATAAGAAAAGTGGACGTTGTTAAGGGTCACTGGACATAAACTGCATCTCCTTGTTATGTAACTATTGTTAAAATAAGCAAATCAGGCAATACGAAAAAAGAAATATTAAGAACAAGAAGAATCAAGCAATATATATTCCGAGTCATAATGCTACATTTGCATTGCTGTTATGAGACAAGTCTGTAAATAACAATTATGAGACAAAATCTCCAAATGCACTGCTGTTATTGGTCAACCACCGGCCTGCTGGAATAGGACTTCAATTTTTCTTATAGGTTATTTTTGGCCTTGTTAACTTTAGTATGCCCGTTTGGAAAATAAAACCGTTTACATTTAGCCTAGATAGAAACAGGTTAGGCTTTTTAGACCCAATATTGTATTCAGCCTAGTTTTTTCATTCATCTTAACCTAACTTCCTTTGAGTTGTTGCTAAAGTTCACAGAGACGTTTCTATATCTATTTAGGGATGGTAACAGGTGGTCTTGTCAATTTTTTAAAATTTAAAATATAAAATAATGTCTTTTTTAATTATTTTTAATTGGTCTAGGCTTGAGTGAGATTTAATTCTTCTAAATAAAACAATATCGTTTTGTTCAGAAGAATTAAGCCTCAAGCTGGTTTAAGCCTAGGCAGCCCATGTCCAGACCTAATTGAAAACACCTCACTTTAGACCTAACTGTTACTCCTATATCCAGTTGTTTCTTCTCGAGGATTATGGCAAGGTGATCCTTTATCTCAATATTTGTATGTGATTTGTGCTGAAGGGTTATCTGCTCTATTGACTGACGCCAAGCGTAGACGGGTTATCACTGGGATTTCTATCTGCAGAAAGAGTCCTTCTGTCTCCCATCTGCTTTTTGCCGATGATTCGTTTCTTTTCTTTAAAGCTACGGAACAGTAGTGTCATGAGATTCGCTCTTTGCTATCTGTTTACGAACGTACTTCTGGACAAGCAGTGAATTTATGTAAGTCCGGAGTGTTCTATGGTTCCAATGTTTTCGAAGTGCAGCGTGTCATTCTGTCTAATAGACTTGAAGTTCACACTCCGCTTACACATAATAAGTATCTCGGCTTACCGTCTTTGATCGGCAGTAATAAGAAGACGATCTTTGCTTTTCTTCGTGATAAGTTATGGGCCCGCATTTAGAATTGGCGGAATAAGTTTTTATCTAGAGCAGGTAAAGAAGTTTTACTAAAGGTTGTTGCTCAGGCAATTCCTGCTTATAGTATAAGTGTCTTTTTGCTTCCGGTAACGTTGTGTGACGAGTTGCAACGGATGATGAATTCGTTCTGGTGGGGTACAAAGGTCGATAGCGCCCATAAAATTCATTGGTTGCAATGGGATCGCTTGTGTGAAAAGAAGATTGATGGAGGTTTAGGTTTCCGAAATTTACGATGTTTTAATTTAGCTATGCTCGCTAAGCAAGGTTGGCGGCTCATGTCATCCCCGGATTCACTTCTTTTCCGTCTCCTTTGAGCCAAACATTTCCCATGAGGCGACTTTTTATCGACTAATCTTGGTTACAACCCTAGTTTCACTTGGCGAGGCGTACATCAGGCGACTTCGGTTTTGCGAGTTGGTCTCCGATGGCGTATTGGCAACGGTCAGAATGTAAAGGTGTGGTCCGACTCTTAGCTGCCACGAGATCATGCGTTTACAGTTGCAACAGCTTCCCCGTCGATTCTTTCTGACTTGCATGTCGCCGATCTCATTGATCACTCCACCAATCGGTGGGATGTCGATAAGTGTTATGATAAAATGCCCTCGGATAGGATACCGGTTAAATTTAATAGCCCGAAAAATAGTAACGAAAATAAAGATAGACAAAATAAATGGGACAGGATACAAAGATTTATGTGGTTCGGTCAATGTGACCTACGTCCACGGCCGGAGGGTGAGCAATTTTATTAATATGTGGAGAAAGGTACAAAGGCTGAACAAAAGGCTCAGAAGTATACAGAGAGAATAGAGGATTTCAGGAAAGAAATGGTTATATTTTTTCTCTAAGCCTGCCACCTTATTTATAGCTGATGTCATGTGCAATTGTCGTCCAAATCCTTCTACCTACAGCCATAATTGTTGAAGAATTCACCAACTTTGTTTGACATCCTTGCATGCCACCAACCAAAAGCCTTCTTCTTTGACAAGGCAACCAAGTGGAGGGGCCAAGTCAAAGTCATCACATGCAACACTCCTCTTACAAGAGCTTTTGGGGGAGTACAGTTCTAGTAAGAACATTAAAAGTTGCTTATTAAAGATTGATTTTTTAAAAGGCTTATGATACTATTAGTTTACATTATTTGCAAGAATATTTGGATGCTATTGGTTTACCATTAACTTTCAGAAATTGGGTTGTTCAATGCTTCCAACCACTTCCTTCAGTATATTGGCGAACAGTGTTCCAACACAACCTTTTAATAATGCTAGAGGAATGCGACAAAGGGATCCCATCTCTCCCTACTTATTCACCTTAGCAACGGAAGGAATCTCCATACTTATCTCCAAATTGGTAGATTGCAATGATACATTCCAGTATCATCACAAATGTAGATCCATCAAACTATCTCATTTAATCTATGTTGAAGAACTAATCCTTCTTGGTAAAGCACATGATCACTTCTCGGATTGGTCTAGACTTCAAGTAAATGTGGAAAAAAGTGGTTTGTATCTCTTCTCGGATATCAAAAACCAAGAGCAGATCAGTAGAATGGTTTGTTTCTCCTTGCAATATCTTCCATTGAAATATTTGGGAATACCCGTTAATTCCAATAAGCCTAAATTTTCTGATTTCATTCCTTTGATTTAGAAACTCAAAGAAAGGATTAATGCATGACAACATAAATTTCTGTGCCTTGCAACTAGAGTTACTCTCATTAATTCAGTCTTGAGTAGTATGCACATCTATTAGGCTGCCCATATGGTTTTTTTGAAGAGAGTCATCAAGGAATTTGATAGAGTTTTAAAAGCCTTCCTGTGGTCTGAGAAATTAGATAATTGGAAGCAAGCCAAAGTGCAGTGGTATGACATTACTATCCCAAATAGGCAAGAAGGATTGAGGATCATCTCAATCTCACATAGAAAGTTTTACTATGTAAGCAAATATGGAGACTATTCACTGATCGCGAAACACTGTGGATTAAATGGATACATGATTATCATTTCAAAGATAAGAGTTTTTGACAGCTGGATAATTCTAGAGATCATTCATGGATATTCAACCATATGCGTAGTCTGAGAGAGGTGATTTGTCCTCATATCAAGCATCAGTTGGGAGATGGTGAGGACATATGGTTCTGGTTTGATAATTGGATCAGTTTTAGTCCACTCTTCCATAGAGTAGCAGTTGCTCACATCACAAACAGAATCCCTATTAGGCCATCTCCAACCATTATATTAAAAATTTACATTAAATTTGGTGTAAAAAGGAATATTTCAGGAATCTTTTTACACCAAATTTTTTTGCACTCCATCCATTCTTATTCTGATTGGCTGGAGTTGTCATCCTTTGATTCTTCACTTTTTAATGCTTTAGATGACTTTCTCCTTCTTTGAACCTTATGATTCTTCTATCCAGCCTTCAGTGCTATTGACTTATCTCGCTTAGGCTTGTCTTCAGCGTTGAGTTCTACTTCATGAATCTTTAAGGATCCCAGCAACTCATCCAGCTTTAACACGCTCAAGTCTTTGGCTTCTTGCACTGCTGTAACTTTAGGTCTCCATCT
>JANIHY010000004.1:56703117-56715178 GCA_027479065.1 Erythroxylum brevipes | reverse complement strand
AATAATTTTTTATATATTTTCCACATGTTAACTTTGAAGAATACTCTAATGAGTAATGATTTTGGCCCTTAAAAAAAAAGAATTGAAATAATTAAAGAAATAGAAAGTTACAAAGTCAACAAAAAGGGAAAACCCTTTACATACAAAGCAAGAAGAGAGCTAGTAAGAAACAAGACATCAAGTGCAGTAATAAGAAAAACCATGACAACATATCAAAGGAGAATAAACGTCAGCAGTCCCCTAACACCACTCGCGAAGACTGCAATCACATTCTTCTATCTGCTAAATTCGTAAGGCCTGGCAAACAGTAGAGCTACAAGTTACATGCTTGGACAAAGCAATCGCCCTACTGTCAGACATGATTAAGAAGATCAAACTCTCTTTAGTAGAGGATGTGTTCTGGAAGCGTCGAAGGTTCCTTTCTCTCCAAAGCGAGTATAAACAAACCCCTAAGACAATAATCTGTATAGGTTTGTTGGAATCTGCAAATGAAGAAAGATAGCTAGTGATATCGATAAGCTCGGACCCTGGATCAGTCCAGGAACATAAGGCACAAACAATTCGCCAAATAGAGTAGTTGAAGGAGCAAGTGAAGAAGAGGTGAGGACAAGTTTCCAGCTGAAGGGAACACATTGGGCAATAAGGATCCATGTGCACATAAGGAATGCGGTCAGCTGTGGATAGTTTATTCTGGATAGCTAACTAGAAAATAAAGGAGATTTGGGGCGTTAGATGACTGCTTCACACGGTGGCTGACCAGGGAACAGGGAGTCTACGTTGTCACAAGTTGTCACGAATGTAACGATTAGTCAGTTTGTGCAAAGGTTTCCCCTTCCAAAAGAAAGTGTCAGATTCTTGAGGAATTGGGGAATAGCTAGGTTGAAGATGGCACAGACATCTTGTGCATTTCCACGAGTTCCCATCAATGAATGTTATCATACGTGTTTTAAGAGGGAACAAGGGGGAAGCTCTTGTGAGATTCACCTGGGAGATTAAGGGACCACGATTAGATCAATTATCATACCAAAGAGAGACCGCCCGTCCATCTTTAATAACACAAGAAGTCTCTAAGCGAATATCGTCCCTTAATTTCAGAAGCTAGTTGAGGAGAAAGGAAAATGTGGCTTTCGGTTGAAGAGCCCATATGGAGTTGCCTTTAAGAAAATAAGTATGTAACCATTGGATCCATAAGGTTTTCTTATCCTCCAGTATCCACCATAAACGTTTGAGAATCAAAGAGCGATTAGAAGTTTTGATGAAAAGAATATTCAAACCTCCTTCCTCTTTAGGGTAGCAGAGATAAGACCATTTCACTTTGGAGGCGCCGCGGTTACCATTCGAATGGCTCTATAAGAAGGATCTGAGAAGCCTTGCAATTTCTTTAATGATGCTTTGGGATAAGAAAATATGATAGCTCCAATATACATGCAGGGAATTAAGGATGGATTTTATAAGCTGAAGTTTACTGGCGTATGACAGAGATTTGTTCACCCAAGATTTAATCCTTTTTTGAATCTTTTCTAAGAGGGGGCGACAATCAGCATAGGAGAGCCTTTTAGTAGATACAGGTAGCCCAAGGTAAAGCAAAGGGGGATCTTTTGACATCATACTTGTGGCTTCAGAAACGGAGGAAGCCAAGGTCACCGCACCGTTAGACAAAAGAAAGAGGCTTTATGCAAATTAATCTGCAGCCCAGAGTGAAGTTTGAAGATACTGAGAGCATGAATAAAGGTTTGAATAGACTCCAAATTCGCCCTACAAAATAAGAGAAGATCATCTGCAAAACAAAGGTTAGTAAGGCCAAGTGCCTTGTGCTTCGAATGATACTTGAAGTTGAGATTAGAAAAAGCTGTGGATCCTATAATTGCATTAAGGATTTCCACGACCAGAAGAAAAATATATGGGGAAAGGGGTTCCCCCTGGCGAATGCCTTTAGCAGCTTTGAAGTACTAAGTAGGGGAACCATTAATCAATACCGAATATGAGGTTGAGGTAATGCATTTCATTACCATCGGTTAAATTGAGTCGGAAAACCAAAAGTCTCCAACATAGAGCGTAAGAAACTCCAATTGATACTATCAAATGCCTTGTGAAAATCAATCTTCAGGGTGTAATTCGGTGGGCTAGAAGGATTAGAATACCCTTGCAGAAGCTCTTGAACAATAAGAAAGTTGTCACCAATGTAACGATCTGACAAGAAGGCACTTTGATTGGCACTAATTAACGGGGCCATAGCTTCCTTCAATCTAGTAGCAAGTAACTTAGAAATTACTTTGTACAGAAAATTGGTACAAGATATGGGACGATATTCGACAAAGGTGGCAGGAGTCGCTCCTTTCAGAATCAAGCATAAGAATGTTCAATTGATCTCTTTCAGCAAGATCCCATTTTTAAAGAACTCATGGATGACTTCCTTAACAAAACTACCAATAGTAGGCCAAGCTTGTTGATAAAAGTATCCATTAAACCCGTCAAGCCCAGGAGCTTTCTTTCCATTCATACTAAAAACATAAGCCTCAATTTCACTATCCTCTACTGGTTTGGTTAGAAGAGGCAAAATAGAAGGTGAAACCTGTTTAAGGGTAAGAAACTGTAAATTTAGAGAAGAGGCATAAGTATGTTCAGCAGTACAAAGTAAGGATTTGAAAAAAAATTGAAAGTTGCTGCCCTAATAGTTATCTGATCATGGGTAATATTACCATTATGAGTGATGGAATGAATCTTATTCCGGTTCCGTCTAGATAGAATTGAGTGGAAGAAAAATTGAATGCAGCTATCGCCATCTCGGCGCCAATTGATTCTAGCTCGTTGCTGCAAAAGAGAGGAATGATTACTAACAACTTGCAAGTAATTGGTGAGGGCTATCTTTTCCTGGTCAAGAAGAAGCTGACTCGCTGGGGTAGAGGATAAGAGATGCTGCACTCTAGTAAGCTCCAATCGAGTTTGATTGATGGTTTCAATGGTTAAACCCTAAGAATCCTTTAGAAACTTAAGTTCATGTTTAATAACTTTTAGCTTCTGAAGGCAGATAAATTGCTTGGTGCCCCGACAGCCATACAATGTTCCTCTTATACAAGCTTCCCCAAAACTAGGAACTTTAACTCAGTAATTATTGAAGCGAAATGGATGATGAGCAGACACTATAGGAGACAAGTGAGAAATCCGTATGGGAGTATGGTCATAAAATAGAGGGTCCAAAAAGCGAGCGGTGCTGCTAGGGAAAGACTGAAGCCATACATCATTTACAAGGGCTCTGTCTAGCTTCTTGCGAATAAACCATCTGTCCTTTTGCTTATTTGACCAGGTAAAGAAATGACCAGTAGAATTGAGATCAGATAACCCAACCTGCACTACACAATCCAGCATGTCAATGGAGTAGTTATACAAACTTATGTTGCCTTAAGCCTCCGAAGAATAGAGGGTGGTGTTGAAATCCCCACATAGGAGCCAAGGTTTTGAAATAGAGCTATTGACATGATGTATGGTATTCCATAATTCCCTTATCTGAAACTCGAAATTGCTGGCATACACAAAGGAAACAAAGAAGTCAAGATTTCCTTGCAAAAGCAATACATGAAGGTGATAACCTGATCTGTAGTCTCAATTATTTCAACCTTAATTTCATTAGCATTGAAGCATACAATGAACCGACCATAGGCATGATGATTGTGATTAGATAACCAGCTCCATTGAGGGCCCAAAATATGGAGTTTATTCAAATTAATCAATCTGATTTTCGTTCCAAGTAAACCAAGCAAAAGAGGTTGTTCTCGGAGCACGAAATCTTTAAGAGCTTGTAATTTAGAAGGGAGGTTGATACCTCAGACATTCCAAGCCATAATAGTCATATTAAAAGGAGGTGGTCTGGAGGCTTTTACCTTTGCCCCGTTTGGATTTTCTTGTGGGGATGGAGAGAGAGGTCCCACTGTGCTCAGCTGCAGAAGTACTAGGAGAAGAGGTAATAGGATTGACGTCCCGTAACAATTTTTCTGGAGAGGGCTCAGTTCAAAAATGAATGTCCGATTGAGGGAAGTCAGCTACAACAGATAAATCAGTAGGGGCGCCATGTGAGATCTGAACATTCTCAACCTCGAGATTTCCAGATATATCAGGTTGTTGCGCCAGTTTAGAATTCTCAGTTGCAGGCAATTGTATAACGGTAGGCAAGATAGAAGGAGTATGATCCTTAGAATCACTAGTCCCAAAAAATTCGGATTTCTAAGCAGGAGCTCGACCATCATTGGCATTCAAGGTTAAAGCTAAAGGAGTAGCAATAGGCATTTGGTTAACGTCGCCTGGAGAAGCCTCTGCAAGATTCATCAATTCATGGTAGCTGCCAGTATTAAAGATCTTACCCATGAGTTTCTAGATAAAAGGAGAAGGCTTGATTGGGGGCCTCCAATGGTAAGAGACAGCTATGTTGTCTTCCCACAAGTGATTCCCTTCACCAAGTATCATGATTGGAATTTCAAATGGGAGGTCTTTGGAGATGGAGATATTGACACAAATTTGGTTGTATCCAATTCATTTCCTGTTGGCTGTATTCTCATCCATACAAAGGGGTTTACCAATGAAACTGGCTATTTGGATGAGACCTAGCGTTGTCCAATACGCCAGTGGGACATTATGGAAATTGAACCATATAGGGAGACTCTGAATCTTGATGGTTTCAAGAGTAAGACCTTGTTTCCAGAGTTGCAAAAAAAGTGGTTGGCCCTTCCCAAAATGCCAGGGTCCTTCCTCAAGGATCTTGTTAGCAGCTAAAGTGGAGGTGAAGGAGAATAAGACGAGATTGTCTTTCGAAAGAAGAACATCCAAAAGTCCCCTGTTCTTTCATATCTTAGTCGCCCATCACTAAAGAAGAGGAAAAACTGGTCTTTTATCAAAGAAAAATCCTACGATGGTAGATTTCTAAGAGTCCACGCCTGCTTGAAGAGTGGAAAAGTCCAGAGAAACGATGAGCTTCCCATCAATTTCACTAGGGGGAGAAAAACTCAGATTAGTCGGGATGGAGTCACCCACAACTTGCTTCCGCGATTTTTGCACAGGAACAGTAGCGAACAAGGGGGTTAGAGAGGGTTGGGAAGGTTCAGATGACAATGGAGGGAAATCTTCAGATGGGAGGGGAGGTGGGTCAGGCATGGTGAAAGGTGGGCAAAAAGAAATTCAAAGGCAGAAGAAGAAAAGAAGGATGAAATGGAGAAGAATCTAGAGAGAATTACACTCTGATCTAACTCATCTTATCTACACATTTATATAGGTCTTACATAAACATGTAGATAAGATGAATCAGAACAGAGTAAGAACAACAAAAGTGAAACAGGTGTTCTGATGCCAATAATAACAATTACACTCAATCAGATTTTCCTATAGCCTTACCCTTATATACTATAATGTATTATAGGTTCCTTTATAATTTAATTTATTTTTTAAAAATTCAAAATTTTAAACTATTAATTTTTATAATTTTTAATAACAAATATATATATTTCTGAACAATATATAAATAAATTAAATATTATTAACATTATAATTTGACATAAAATTTAAACTCAATTCAATTAATTAAATATTTAGGAATTATTACTTGAGCAAGCAAGTAAAGCAACTTCAGTGAGCTCCGCTTTATCGGGAATAGTTCATGGGTCAATCCAAACATAAGAGCCCAAACTTCAAAATTTTCAAAAATAACGAACCTAACGTCTCTCAACGGTCAAATCCGTTTAAATTCTCGTACAGTCGTACTACGACTCCAGTTTTATCTCTTTTTCCTCGAACAGATCTTTCTCTCTCTCAAATCCACTATCTTCTCCTTCTAAATTTCGAATCTAAATTTCCAATCTTTGCTTTCCATGGAAATCCAAACCGGTTCGTTGAAGACCCCCAAGTCTTCTCTGAAATATTCTGCTCCTGGGAAACTCCGTGAATCAACCAACAAGATTAGAGTTGTTACAAGGATACGCCCGTTTCTGCCCCAGGAAATCTCTGCAAATGATGGCTTCCCCATCTCGTGTGTTTCTGTTCTTGAACGAGATTGTGAGTCTAGAGACGAAGTTACTGTTCTGCTTAAAGACCCTGACACCAGGTTAGCCTTTTTCTTTCAGTTCCAATCTTGATCATTTTTCTTGTCGTTGGTCGTCTTCTCCTTGATCATGGTTTCTTGTTGTCTGTTTAGCCGAAACGAGTGTTATCAGTTGGACTCGTTCTTCGGACAAGACGCCAACAACGTTAATCTGATTTTTCAGAGGGAAGTTAGCCCTTTAGTTCCTGGGATATTTCGAGGTTGGAACGCTACGGTGTTTGCTTATGGCGCAACTGGAAGCGGAAAGACATATACCATGCAGGTATAGGACCAATTTTCACAATAGTATCTCATGCTAAGTTGTGGATTGCTGAGAAATCTAAGGAGAAGAAACGAAAATTTTCAAGTGGATTTCAGGCAAATTCGAGTTTCTCAACTTAAACCAGTCTATCTTTTCTACAAAATTATGCTTTTTGCTTCCTATAACGTTAACGTTTTCGAAATATGAACTGGGATGATTTCTGTTTTCTAGAACACGAACTCATTAATCTATGTCGTATAATTAATTACCTCGTCCTTCCACTCCATGAACGTAAGGGGAATTTTCTGTGATTTTAACAAGTTTGTCTGATGAAAATATGTCTATTGATTAATGCAGGGTACTGATGAGTTGCCGGGGCTAATGCCACTATCCATGTCAAAAATTCTGTCAATGTGCGAACAGATGGGAAGCAAAGTAGAGATTTCTTACTATGAAGTATACCTGGACAGGTGCTATGACCTTTTAGAACTCAAGGCAAAAGAAATTGTGATTCTGGATGATAAAGATGGGCAAATCCACCTCAAGGGACTATCTCGTGTCCCAGTAAGTTCATTGTCTGAATTTGAAGAGGTGTTTTCTTGTGGAGTTCAGAGGCGGAAGACTGCACACACAGGTCTAAATGATGTATCCAGTAGAAGCCATGGGGTTCTTGTGATAAGTGTTTCAACTCCTATTGGTGATGGTTCCGGGACTATGGTCACTGGAAAGCTTAATCTCATAGACCTGGCTGGTAATTCTCCCATATATCAGAAATTGAATATGCAAATCTGTACTTGATCTCTCAGAAGTCAGAACTTGTTTGTGTCTGCAATTTATTTAGGAAATGAAGACAACAGGAGGACCTGCAATGAAGGGATCAGGTTGATAGAGAGTGCCAAGATTAACCAATCTTTGTTTGCATTATCGAATGTGATCTATGCACTGAACAACAACAAACCAAGAGTACCATATAGGGAAAGCAAATTGACCCGTATACTGCAGGACTCCCTGGGAGGAACTAGTCGTGCTTTGATGGTTGCCTGCCTGGTAAGGATCACAAAATTGTGTCAATCGTTTTTAAGCATTATCCTGGAATGTGTTCGGAATTTGCATCTTGAATTGCAGAATCCAGGAGCCTACCAGGAATCTGTTCATACTGTTAGCTTAGCTGCTAGATCAAGGCATATCTCGAATTTTGTTGGTTCAGCTCAAAAGGTAGAGACTCCAAAGGTTAAAGTGGACATGGAAGCGAAATTGAGAGCTTGGCTTGAATCAAAAGGAAAGACGAAGAGCCTACAGAGAGTAGAGGTTACTTCTTTTCCTGAAAGTTCTGCAAAGAAGCTTAACTATCACAGCTCTGCCAAACCTAAGGTTAACACCTATCGAAGCACATCTAATATTAAAGAGAGGTAAGATCAATTGAAACATAAATTGATGTTTATGTCTCTTTACCTCATTCATTGACTACTTTTGTGTACATATATATACAGGACGATATCTGTACCTTTCAGAAACATACTCCTTGATGATGGAGGTCTGACTGATTCTTGCTTGGATGTAAGTTTCTCATTTACCAGTCTTTTGCAACACACTATCACAAGAAGCTAGTTCTGCAGCTTATATAAAGCATATTTATAATGTGATAACTAAATTCGCAGAGTCTGGATTTTGCGGCTGAAGACAACACAGAAGAGGAAGGTGCTGGTTCTGCAGAAATTATTGTAGAATCAACAACACATGTACATGGTATATACCAATTTGTTACACCTCACAAGGATTTCTTGTTTCATATACAACAAGGGAACTTCCTCTATATCAACTTAAAGAAGTTTTCCTATCCTTTTAGATTGCTAAACATGTGCAAATTCTGCAGTTCAACGGTCTAACCAGGAGGAAAAAGTATCACCAGATAGCGAGAAGCGGAAAACGTTAGAGAGTCCCTTGAGAAAAGCTCTCTCTCCCGTAGATACGAATAGAAATGTACTCACGGATCATAAGTGTCCCTCTGAGCTCAAGACTCCAACAGCAATGGTTTCAGAAACCTGTCTGAATGGCAGGTTCTCAACAACGGGCACTCCTCTGAACAAATTTAATGTAATAAGCAGTAGTTTAAAGGTAAGTAAGAGGATGAGAATCCAGAATGATCTGTATATGTCTCTGTGAAATGTTGTGCTGATCTTGACAAACTTCATGTGCAGAGCTCTCTTATGCAAGGATATGTGGACTTCTTAAATTCAGCCAATAGGTAAGTTTTGTCATTCATTGTCGAACAGTGCTGCATTCTTGAGTCATTTCATTTCATAAAAGGAACTGAGTTTGCTCATTGGCTGGATTTCATTATGGCAGAGAGGAACTTATGGAACTAAAGGTTTGTTTCATTATTCCTTCACCAATACTGCCCTTATCATGAATTTAAATTGGTGTTCCACATTCACTGACTCTAGATCATGCTTATCATTGTACAGGGGATTGGACCAAAATTTGCAGAATACATAATTGAACTAAGAGAAACAAGCCCTTTGAAATCGGTAAGCATAGCTCTTCTTCTAGTCAACTTCATGTTCTTCAACTTTTTGGCTCTTGAAATTTCTACTTCATCCTCGTTTCAGCTATGTGATTTGGCAAAAATTGGTCTCTCAACCAAGCAAGTAAGCCATAGCACAAGTGTTTGTTTTAGAAGATAGTATAGTAGGAATTTAAGATGCAGCTTGAACTGAGATGACTAAATTCTTGCAGGCATATAACATCTTCAACCAAGCCGCAAGAGGTATATTTGATAGAGAACGTGCAACCCCTTGTCATGTATCTGATGAATGAAGCAGCGTTTATCCCTTGGATAGTTCATCCATGAGTTGGAATCAAATTATCAAACCTAATGTACTCTACTGTAATGTACCCTCGTGGGGTTGTATTCGGCTATTCTAATACAACACCCATAGATTCTGTTAAGACTAAAGTCTCGTGATTAATCTAATGACAGTGTCTCAATACTTCATAGTGTTGGACAATTTTGTCAATTTTCATAAAGTTGGACAACTATTAACTGCATTTCTGATTTTTAAAATTATCCGTTAATTTACGTAATTTGATCAAGATAAAGATAATAAAGTAGCCCAATAAATGATATAGATTAATAAATCAAAATTCGGGTAAAAAATAGGTCCCTTTCAGTGTGAACCTAGTCCATATTGACCTTGTGATAAAGAAGCTCGATATGAAAGCTATATAAAGGTTAAGGTCTCTTGTAGTTGCTCATATCAATCGTAAATATAAGGAATCCTTGACCCGTTAAGGGAGCTTACGTATTGAGAAAACTGTAGAAAGACTTAGCCCGTGTCTTGGAGAGCACTTTCCACTAAAGGTCTCGGGTAGGTCATTTGGAGCTCGGAATCAACATTGGAATCAGAGATGGAACTGAAATAAGGTATTCTATATTACCTTCATTTTTTTATCCTTTCATATAGATCTGAGACATGCAATAAAGTCTATACTACGTATTACATGTGGTATCAGAGCGGTTACATGATCGGATTGCCAGAAACGAAAGATTTTTAGTTTTTCATCTCATATGGTTTTTCTCAGTTTTTGATTCGTTTTTCAAATTTTTTACGTATATAATTACGTAAAAGTGGAATACATAAGGCTAGCTACAAAAAACGGGTAGAACGGAGCAAAAAATGGCTTCCTAGGATGTTGAAAATCGCCTTCGACGTCGAAGAAGAGGAAGACCGTTGAGCCAACTCTACCACTGTAGCGGGAGATAGTTGCAAACGGTCTGCTGGATCCCGATTCCAAGACCCAGCTGCTTAAACACTTAACGCTATCACTCTTGAAGCGGAACGAAAATCGAAATCCAAAGAGAAAGCAACGAAACAAATGAGTCGAATCGAATACAAATGGAAATCAAACACATGAATCGGAAATGAAAAGCGGATAACGGAAAATCAAAACATATGTGACAAGTGGGTCGAAACTGGTTCGAAACAAACGGATAACACATATCCGACATCAGATACCAAATGCATCCAGAAGCAAATAGAAAATGAACTTGAATCGAAGCAAATAAAACCGAAATCGACATCCAATTCGAATATCTTAATTATAGCGCTGGAAACCGTGGACTATTTCTATCCGAAACGGATCAATGCCGGTGTAAATTTTTTTTCTTTCTTTTACATCTTATGCATCATTTCACAATCTCATACTAATCAACGTAATGTAATTTCCCTTCTGGAAATATCGTCCCTAATCAGACTCAAATTACTTGGTTTCTCTTAAACATGCATATCTCAATATTATCTTTAACAAGAATCTTATTCTCACATTATCATTGCCATACAATCCATTTTATTAAAAATTTGGGCAGCATGACAGCTGCATTTTAACCTATCCAAAAGCTTGCAAATAGTAAAATTCACTTCTATAACTTTCAAACAATCACACATACATCATAATCCACCGGACCCTCTGTCCGGGATCTCAGCATAACGCAATCCTATTTCTAAACCTTTTTCAGTCATTTTTCATATCCAATTCATATTCATCACATTCAAACTCATATACAATCTCCCATTAACTCATATACAAATTTATACATCCATCAAACCCAAAACCAATCGTATTCATAAATCATCATAAATCATTCCCATTTTCTAACACATTCATCCATATCTATACGTATATATTCCAATTACATTCATAACTTAAATCAATTTTACATACAAAACCAAAGTTTACAATCCATAGCCAACATTTTCCAATTCTATAATCTCAAGTTCTTATACAATATCATAATCCAAAGTACATCATGAACTAACTGCTTACAACATTCTATTGGCATTTCAAGCCATACCCCATTACCAAAACTCATAAACCAAAATACACCAACTACAAACACATGCACAAATATTGATATCTTGACGTCTTTCATCTGATCTCCTGCTCAAATACCTGGAGATGAGGATGAAAGGGGGGTGAGCTCGAAAGCTCGTGGATAACATATTTATGGATCAAAAGATAAGCAAAAACATTTTCAAACCTTAGTTTAGTTGATCGAAAACATCGAAGATTCATTTCCCAAAAACTTCGTAATTTCCAAATTCTTTCATAAACATTTACAAACAGTTTCCAAAGCTATCATAGTGAAAAAAAAATCCAAATTTCTCATTTGTTAAAATTTCAAAACAATGTAACCATGAAATGCATCACATATAAATGCAGCACATTCTAAACAAAGCAAAACATATAAATAAAACAGAACGTACTGTACATTCTCGCAGAGCGGTTCTGTGCAGCCGTGAAACACATGGAGAGTCTGAAAACGGAGTTCCTATGTCACTAGCGGGCAGCCGGGAGAAGACTTTAAAAAAAATGAGACCAGTACACTGACTCCACATGAGGGACCTAACCAAACCCATAGAACACATATTCATGTATGAAAACTAAATGCCCGAAGGCATACTTCGAAATTCAACTTTTCATGTAATCTCAAATTCAAATGCAATGCCGATCAATCACAATATCACACTAATTCACATGCCCAACTTATTAATCAATGTAACACCATGCACTCAATGAAATATTTCATCTTTATCAATTTACTCAAAACATCCATTTATAAAACAATTCAAGTTATTTATGGAAAATTGTCCGAACTATTGGAGAATTTTCTTCGTAAATCATTTGGAAACAATGCCTTTAACATTTTATAAATCATGTCAAAAGCAATTGATTCAATC
>JANIHY010000004.1:56548956-56573736 GCA_027479065.1 Erythroxylum brevipes | reverse complement strand
ATATTTTAAATAAATTCATTGTACTTAGATAATAACTTTTTTACATTTATATTATAATTAATTGTTATAATAAAATTATAAAATTAAAATTAAATCCTCTTATTTGTAGGGAATAATTATAACATCATTATCATTGTTACATATTTTTAATAAATATATATTGGTTCATATTTTATATATTTTATTTTAAATAAATATTTTTGTACAATTTATGGGTAATTTCATCTTATACTTGACTATAATTGATTATGCTATAATTTATAATTTATGAATTTTAAAAATACAACTATAACTTTTTCAAAGTCTCTTAAAATAAATATATAAAAAATTTAAAATATATTAAATGACTGGACCAAATGAGACCCGAAGGGTTGGCCAGTTCGAATCATTCCAGCTTGTTCTAAAATTTTTGTCCTGGTTGGGTCAGGTTGGGAGACCCCTAGTTGAAGTTGAAAAAATTATGAAAGATATAAATGCAATGTTTCCCATAATAAAAGAACACTTCATATATATTTTTTGTTTGTTTATTTATCTTTCTTATGTGGCATGCACTAGGATGGTGTTTCAATTTTGGCATAATGGGACTTTCAAATTAGCCGAACCTTGCTCTATAAAGGAGGAGAAATATATGATTTTGGATTAGAGTAAAATCATTTGACCATCTTGCAATTCATATACACAGCAAGAGACTTGAGCTATAGAGGTTAAAGTTTTTAGTTATAAATTTCCTCACGAGTCTTTTGAGGATGTCATTAGAGAATTAATACGTGAGGTTGATATTATAATCATGATTAATGTTATTAAAAATAGTTATAAGATTATAGGGATTTTTGATAGTGTTATTGTTATGTGCCCGTGCTTGGGATCGAGTCCAAGCACCATTATCAAGATAGTTAATATCTTTTATTAGAGTGTCTCATATTGACTAAACATGAATATGTTAAAGAGTATATAAGTGGTAAGGGTCAACTATCTAAACAACTAGTTCTAGTTATTTGAACAATAGTTGATCTAAGCCCAATTCTTGTAAGTGGACTCTACACTCTGCCCATATTAAAAATTCAATATGGTATCAGAGCAAGTTTAGTCCGGATTATTAATTTTCTGGTTGTTTATCTAGATGTCCAATCCCAACGGCCCGTTCCGATTACCACTGCGTATATTTCAAGTGACAGCTGGATGTCCAGTCTCAGTTGCATTTGAGGGGGAGTATTAGAGTGTCCCATATTGACTAAACATGAATATGTTAAAGGGTATATAAGTGGCAAGAGGCAACTATCCAAACAACTAGTTCTAGTTATTTGGACAATAGTTGACCTAAGCTTAATTTTTGTAAGTGGACTCTACACTTTGCCCATATTAAAAATTCAATATCTGTTTCCTTATTTATGTTGGTTCCTTTCCTCGCAAAACCTATTTTTGATGATGAAAACTAGCAACAGTTGTCAAGGAAAAGGCTTGTCGAGATTGGACTAAATTATTCTACTTTAAAGCTAATTTTTATGAAAACTTGTTGCTTACTTTATTGCATACGTAATAGCCTTATATAGGCAAAGAAATATAAAAGTTCCACCTAAACTAAGACTCCTAGAAAGACTTCTATTCAAGTTGTTTTTATTAACATAACTATAACAGAAACTAGTGCAGAAATAATAGACTCCTAGTAAAAATAAAATACTCCTCTAATAGACTCCTAATAAAGCACTCCTCTTTGCAAGTGGATGTTATCTACCTTGTAGGTTCTTCCCACAATGCATCAATATCAGTTGTGCATCCTTTATTGAGAGATAAGAAAGAGTATTCAGAACATGGTGAATAAGTTGATTGTGAGGTTGTTGAGATTGATCAACCTACTTTTAGGGAAGAAAAGGAAAACAACCTAAAACAAATGAGGGTGAGGAAGGAGAAGTTAGACTAATGAGGGTGAGGATAAAAAAGTTAGTAACTTTGATGATTCTAGTTCAACTAATTCTAATGATATATTTAATGAGAAATATGGTAAGGGCCTAATCCATGGGGCGCCGACAGAGATTCTTACGGAATCCCCTGGTCCCATGGATACGTCACCTCCTCCCTCTCTCCCAGAGGTTACGCCCCCTTGGCCTCCCGACCCCTTCCGATATCCAGGGTGACGGGATTGAGCCCGCCCCAGTTACCCTAACTGAGCCTATGTCGCGTTACGCTCCGCCAGAGCCGGCAGTTCCGGGATCGACCAGCATGAGATAGGTCCCGTTTTCCCTACGTTCGTTATGATGATTTTCATCTGGAACTGTCAAGGAGCTAGAGGTAGGACCTTCAAGCTCATTCTAAAAAACTATATTCGTATCCACAAGCCCCGCCTGGTGGTCTTAATGGAGCCTCGGATTAGTGGCGAGCGGGCTCAGAGAGTTATTCGGTCTCTGGGTTTTAACAATTCTTTCCGAGTTGAGGCTACGGGCTTTTCGGGCGGGATATGGCTGCTCTGGCAGGAGCCTATAGCCGTCTGCATTCGCCTCGCTCACCATCAATTCTTTCACGCTCGCGTTCATTGGGGTCATCAGTTATTTGAATTCACAGCTATTTAAGCGAGCCCCAACCCCACGCTTCAAAAGTATCTTTGGCAGTCCCTAGCGACTCTTGCTTCTCACATCACCGTCCCGTGGCTGCTGGGAGGGGATTTCAACGCTAAGTTGGAAAGTGCCGATAGACGCGGGGGTTCACGTACACGTTCTAGTTTAAGTTCCCAGTTTCGGGACTGTGTGCTTCAGTGCCATCTCCAGGATCTAGGCTTCTTCGGTCCGCGATTCACGTGGAAGCGAGGCCACCTCCTAGAACGTTTAGATCGGGCTTTTGGCTCTCCTGCTTTGCTCTCTACTCATCCTACTACCAGAGTTCACCACCTGCCTTTTCTCAAATCGGATCATAGACCTCTCCTTATTCGATTCCTCGCTCCTGTCCCTTCCAACCCTCCGCGTCGTCCTTTCCGGTTTCAATCGGTGTGGCTCACGCATGATTCCTTCCCCCAGGTGGTCGCTGGTAACTGGCATCCTAGCTCCTCGGATTCCTTCAGCGGGAATTCCAAGGAGTTTGGCAACATCTTCCATCGCAAGAATCGCCTTATGGCCCGGCTTGAGGACATTCAAAAACACGTGGAGGACAACGATTCCACCCCTCTTCAGGAGCTCGAGCTTTTCTTACAGAAAGAACTGGAATACGTTCTCTACCAAGAGGAGCTCTTTTGGCACCGGCGGTCCAGGAGTCAATGGATCGGCCAGGGCGACGGGAACACTCAGTATTACCATGCGCTCACTCGTGCTAGGCAACATCAGTCTCACATCTTCACTCTTCCAGACGGCACTAGTAATGTGGTTACCGACCCTGCGGAGCTCCGTTGTCTGGCGCAACGCCATTTGGAGGATTTGTACAAACCCGTCAACCAACCCCCGCTCCTTGGGTTTCTTCATGGGCATTTTCCTCCCCCTCCTCCGACTATGGCCGGGGACCTCACCTGTCCTCTCCGGCCTGAAGAAGTCAAGGCAGCGTTTTTTTCTATGAATCCTAACAAAGCCCCAGGTTATGATGGATTCATAGCCCTGTTCTACCAATCCCAATGGGCCACTGTCGGCCCATCCCTGATTCACTTCCTCCAGCGGCTATTTCGGCATGATGTATGGGAGACGGCTTTAAACCGTACCGTTATTGTCCTCAACCCTAAAAACCCCTCCCCCACGTCCATCTCTCAGTTCCGTCCCATAGCGCTCTGTAATGTGCTCTACAAAGCCCTGTCCAAGGTCATCGTTAATTGTCTCCAACCTTATCTCGCGACGCTTGTCCGTCCGACCCAGTGTAGTTTTGTACCGGGACGACATATCACTGACAATATTATTATTACCCAGGAGGTACTGCACTCTATGAACCGCAAAACTGGTCGGACTGGGTTTATGGCCATTAAGGTAGACCTCGAAAAGGCGTATGATCGCCTGGAGTGGGACTTCATTCACGCCACGCTTCTCGACATTGGTCTTCCAGCCTCGCTTATTTCGCTCATCATGAAATGTATCTCTACGGTGTCCATTCAAGTGAATTGGCAAGGTGAGCTGAGCGACGAATTTCAGCCTTCTCGCGGGCTTCGTCAAGGTGATCTTCTTTCTCCCTACCTTTTGTTCTGTGTCTGGAACGCCTCGGCCAAGCAATCTCACATGCGGTTTCCTCCGGTCGATGGCTTCCGGTTCGGTTGAGTAGACATGGGCCCTCCTCTCCCATTTATTCTTTGCTGACGATCTCATCCTCTTCTCAGAGGCATCTCTAGAGCAAGTTCATGCAATTCGAGCAGTCTTGGACACGTTCTACGCAGCTTCGGATCAAAGCGTGAGTCAAGCCAAATCTCGATGTTGTTTCTCCAGAAATGTCCCAGCCACGTCTGCTCGGATCTTAAGCCGCGCGCTCCGTTTCCCCTACCTCGGATCTCGGTCGGTACCTGGGGGTTCCCCTCCTACACGAGCGGGTAGGTAAGCATACTTATTAACATATCCTGGACAAGGTTCGTCACCGTTTGTCCAGTTGGGCTCCTTCCACGTTGTCTTTTGTGGGTCGGGTCACATTGGTCCAATCGCTCCTATCGTCTATTCCAAGTTACACGATGTAGACGGTCCGGTTACCGCAAGGGTTGTGTGACGCTTTGGAACAAGCGATGCGTCAATTCTTGTAGGGCTCGAGTCACGACATTCGTAAATTACCTCTGGTCAGCTGGGATGAGGTTTGTTTGCCCAAGAACCTCGGGGGATTGGGTGTACGACAGGTTAGGGAAATGAATGATGCTTTTCTTGCCAAACTCGGATGGGCCTTGATAAACAACCCCACTGCTTTATGGGTTCAAGTGCTCTCTAGTAAATATGCTTTTGACGTTAACCGCCTTCCCTCCTCCCTTCCTCCAGGTAGGGGCTCGATGGTGTGGCGGGGTATCCGTGCGACTTGGCACATAGTAACTCAGGGTCTGCAATGGCGGATCGGGGATGGACAGAAGCCTCGCTTCTGGCTCGACCCTTGGGTCACGGGTGTTGGCCCACTTCTTTCCCAGTCTACCCAGGCCATACCAGCTTCTCACCTTAACCATCGGGTCAGCCACTACGTGGCCCCCACCGGTCAGTGGAATTTGAAGGCCGTTCAAGATGTCCTTCTGCCTCCGGTTTGTCGGGCTATAGCTGGCATGTTTCCACCTTCCCCGTTTTTGGGCCCTGACAGGATAGTCTGGGGAGCCTCCGATCATGGCTCTTTCACTGTTGCTTCGGCCTACTCCCTGCTTTTGGGCCACACGCCTGCTGATCCGTCTGGGATTTGGAAGGACATTTGGCAGTGGACGGGTCCTTAGCGGGTGCGCTCTTTCTTATGGCTGCTCACGAAGGATCGCTTTCTGAGTAATCAGCAACAAGTGCGCCGTCACATCACCACCGATGGTCTCTGCATCTATTGTTCCCAAGAAAAATCCTCACTGCACGTTGTTCGAGACTGTCCCATTGCGCGACGAGTGTGGGCTTCTCTCCAGTCGGACATTGCCACTTTGCCTTCCTTCGCGCTTCCGACCAAGGATTGGTTGCACACCAACATCCTCCAGCACCGCCGAGTGCAGGGACAGGATTAGGCGCTGCTTTTTGGATTAAACTGCTGGTTCCTCTGGACATGAAGAAACAAAGGTATTTTTTATTCCAACTTTGTACGACCTCCCTCACCTTCTTTCATTATCTTGTCTTTTGCAGATCAGGTTCAGCAGGCCTTCGGACTACACAGTATGGGCATTCCCGGCCTCAACCCTCGACAGGTGCACCAAATCGGTTGGAGTCGACCACAAGTTGGATGGATCAAACTGAACATCGACGGGGCTAGCAACCGTGCCCATTTCACAGCGGCAGCTGGTGGACTCCTCCGCGACAGTGCAAGCAATTGGCAAGGCGGCTTCTCCCAGCGTATAGGATGGTGCTCCCCGCAGTTTGCGGAGCTCTGGGCAGTATACACAGGACTCTCCTTGGCTTGGCGTTTGGGATTCCGACGTCTCGAGCTGGAAGTGGACTTGTTGGGAATGCATCAGCTCCTTTCTTCTGTGTTGTCCCGTTCACGGTCGGCCAACCTTCTTGTCATGGGTATAGAAGGTCGGAACTGGACTATTGTTCATCGGCACGTGCACCGAGAGAGCAACAGATGCGTGGACTGGCTAGCTACCCAGGCCGGTACTGGTGACATTGGTGTAACTTATTTTGATATTCCACCTTTAGGATGCCATACTCTTCTTTTAGAGGATCAGTCGGGGCGCAGTTTCTCCCGACTAATTAGTCTCTGATGTACTCTTTCCCTTTATGTAAAAAAAAAAGAAATATGGTAAGGGGGTTGTAAATAAGGTTGTTTATGGTGGTGTGGAGCAAGTCCCAGTTTATAACATACTAGATATAGATACAGATTTAACATATGAAGATTTTGATGAGATTAGGAGTATGGATGTTAGTTCAAATGTAGTCTAAGTAAGTCCTGTTGTTATCTTTATTATCACTTTGCATTCTAGCGTTATTAAAATAGTATTCATTGGACCCTAACATTACTAAAAGAGTACTTGTTAGACCCTAAAAATGGCAACAGAGATAACTGTAAGGACTTATTAAAGTCTTTTTGTGGAACATTAAGGTAAAAATCACTCATTTAGCAATTATTTAAAGAAATTATATTTGAGATTACGTAAATACATGATACGTTCAAATTGTCTAATTGTGATATGACATAGGGTAAATTTATGACTTACATACTAAAAGTTATTAAAAACATAACTCATTTAGGATTTAGGGTGCTATTAGTATATTTTGAAAATGTTAAGGTAAAATGTAATACTATAGATAACAATAGAGACTAACTTAGACTTTTACATAAATATTAGGGGCAACTCATACCTTTTACCTTTAAAACATATAAATTCTTCCATAAAATTCCAAATCTCTAGCCAATAATAATGCACAAATAAATTTAAACAACATGGTTCATCAATTTTCATCAATAATAAAAAGAAATGAAAAATATGTACGTCTTCATGATATTACCTTACCTTGAAACTAATGAAGAAACTCATTGTAATGATCTTATGCCTTTGCCCATCAACTTTTGTATCGCTTATCTCCTTTAAATTGTGATACCCCTAAAAAGTAATGACATAGGTTAATTATTATGGTACGAATAATAAATTGATCTTGAAATGGATAAATAATGTATTTTTACCTAATATACTTCTCTACCTCTTTTTCGTTTGAATTAAATATAATTTATTAAATATAATTTATTTATGAGTTTGATGTAATGTATTTAAGTCTATATTAACTGTTTTGCCTTTCCCCCTCCAACATGATGCCCAACTTTTGGAAAAAAAAAAGATGATACTTTAACAAGATTCGCGTTTTCATTATCTTCTATTTACCTATTATATTTTTCCCACCTCATAATGCATATAAATGCAACAAAAATTTGTACACTCTTCAACTAAGAATCATTCCACTATAGACCATTTTGGTTAGGTTTTATTATGAATAAATCTTTTCAACCTACCCAAATGACTCTAATTAACAAAGTAAACAAAGCGATAATGCACTACTCCAAGAATTTTGATTTGTTTTAGTAAGCTAATAGGTAAATGGACCATAATGTCAATGAACCAAGGTAGAAAGATTGTTTCAAGTTAACATAGTACTTCCTTAGTTTCTTTTTCTAGATGCTCCAGGTCCCATGGCTTAATGACTTTACTACATAGCGCTTTGGAAAAAAGAATCTAGCCTACTTAAAACAATTGTAGTTTTTTTTGTAGCGTTTTATTTATAATAAATTGGAGTAAGTTTTGCATAATAATATGAGCCTTGTGGCTTTTGTATCCTAATATTTTTTCTCTTACTAACACCAACACATCATGTAATATTTGATGTGCAATCTTTTGGTAGTTTCAAATTCTTTAAAACTAAACAAAAGTTTTCTAAGCAAGCCCGAGCTAGTGACATATGAGAGTCATTTACTTTGATAGGCTGTAAATCTTTTCTAATTCCTATTATAATCAAATCAAAATGTGTATTAAGATGATCTTTTGACTTGCTTAAAATCATCAAAGTTAAGATAGTCAATGAAAAAAAATTTTGACTATCATTTCGTCACAAATATGAAGTTTTTTGTGACAAAATAATTGATTAGCCCTATTGTTTGAATTAACTGTAATGACTTATTTTTTGTTACTAATATAATGATAATTGTATCAATTTAGTATCTTTCACAATTAAATTATCATTATTAATGTATTAATAGTGTCAAATTTTCTTTTATCATTAAATTCTGTCACTACAAGTATATGTAATTTGACGCCAAAGCAATTTCGATGGAAATGAGTTACAATTATGACAAAACATATGTTGGTCACTAATATTTTCTATTTGTTGTGACAATAGATAGTTGGTCACTCATATTTTTCTTTTACTGTGATGAAATGATTTACGGTTACACGATATTTTGCTTTTTGTGAGCAAAACTTTTGTCAATAAAAATTTAATTAGTAAGTGTCTACTTAATATGGTCACAAAAACGAAATCATCACTATGATCACTACTATTCTTAATTTTTGTGACAAGAAATTTTGTTGTCACTAGATCATCTACTTTTTGTTACAAAAGTTATTGTCAATATAAACTTAACAAATTAATGATAATTATTTATTTTTATAATAGCATATTAAAATTAACCACTATAATGATTAGTTTTGTTATTATTGTAAGAATTTTAAAGACTACAAACTACTTGTCAAGATGTTTTCTTTAATATTATTATTTACAAACAAATTTAAATATTTTCTAATAAAATATTCAAACCGCATATATTGATAATCCAAAAGTAATATTTTAGATATCAGTAGATATATGCTAAACATAACTTTGAAATTTCATCAAAATAAAAATCAAAATAAATAAATGTTTAAATATAATGAAAATATTGTTCCAAAATATTAAGCAAAACTATTAACCTATTAATAGGTTTAATTCAAGTTAACTAGGTTTTGGATTCATTTTTTTATTTGTTAGTTTTGAGCTATTGGTCAATTTAAAGTTCAATGATATCAAATGAAATTGATATTATTTTAAACAAAATGATATCATTTCAAAATTTATATGAAAATAAGTAAATTTAACCTTAACTTGATCAAACTTTAGAATATATGAATTTAATCAAATTTGAAATTGAGCTCTAATTAAAAACTTTAGATCACATCAAATTTATGTTCAAACGCAAATATGATTAATTATTTTCATGCCAATGTTAGAGTAGAAACTCCGGTCTTGACCTGATCCATTGCGAAGCTTATAAACACCATCATCTTGGGCTTTTTTACCTAATCCTAAAACTAGCTTAGCAACAATTCCTGCTTCTTCAACAAGACTTGAGTGTTGATTGTTGAGACTTGTAAGAGCTGGAATCACTAGAACCCCCCAAAACCCTATCTTTGTTCTTGAAAGCTCCCCCCCACAAATTTGACTACTTTAGGGTATGTTTTGTTGGGAGTTTAATAGTAGAACGGAATGCAATGTAATATTATTCAATCGTTTGGGAGGAGGGTTTATAATGAAATATGATAGAAGAGGAGGGTTTCATATTACATCTCATTCCATCCTAAACAATAAAAATAAAAACCTCCGATTTGGGAAGTTTAGGATGGAATGTAAAATAATAAGCAACTTTACAATATATTATATTATAAATCCTTCATCTAAACAACATTTCACTATAGTACGTTATGAACCCTTCCATCCCTCCCAAATAACAATTTTCTAATATTACATCTATTTAAGTTCCGTTTCATTATAAATCATTTCGTTCCATTCCATTATATTTTGCTCCATTGCATCAAGTCTTGCACACTTTTCATTCAACAAAATTAATGAGAAACTTAAAAAAATTTAATGAAAACAATAATCATGCTTGTTTCTCTCATGCATTAGATCTTAAACCGAAAATGCATCATAACTTAAGAATTATTCATGAATAACAATCAAAAAATTATGAAGCTATCATAAGAGATAATTAATATATGAATCAACATATCATCAGTCTAAGCACAAATCATAAAGTTTATCAAAATGAAAACACTCACTCCCCCACACCTAAATAATACATTGTCCTTAATGTATGCATAAGATACTCATACTCAATAAAGTTAATCAAAGAAAATAAATAATTAAGGACTTCCCTAAATGGCAAGCATCTGAACATTATTCGTGTGCACTTCTTTGTGGTACTAGTTTCCAAGCCTACAACAGATTTAGCATTCATCGATGAGTTGCCTTTTTCTGTAGTCTTGGTAGTAGCCTTATAACACCCCATTATACTAAACAAGAAAAACAAAAATTACTTGAAAAAAATTAACAACAACTAAATAATAATTGAAATTAAACTAAAAGAAAGATTAACTAAAAATAATTAAAAACAGTACAAATCAAACTTAAAAATATAAATAAATAAATGGGGCATGGGTGAGTTGCTGCTGGTGCGTTGGTGAAGGATTGGAATTGCGGTGTTGCTGTGTGAGTGTTTTACATGGAGCTGTTGTTGTGTTCTCTGGCGTGTGTGATACGTGGGTAGAAGGATAGGTTTGCGTGTGTGTTGTGGCGTGGATGGAAAGAGAGCTTGTTGGGGATGTTGTGATGTTGGAAAGATATCTACGTGTGAGGAAGAGACTGGATGGGCTGCATGAAAGTCAGAGACATATGTTGCATGCGTTGGAGGTTGTGTAGGAGGCTGCAGAGAGTTGCTGGTGCAGCAATGGTGGATGTGGAGGGTTGTGACGCTGTGAGGATGGCTATTTACATGTGTGTGTGAGAGAGAGTGGCGTGCAAGGTTGCTTTGATGGAGAGGGCTGGTGGGAGATGTTTAGTCTAATTTATATAGATATTTAGATCATATTTGCATTCATTATAGTGGCATTTTTTTAGGTTAATTGATTTAATTGCATTGAGATTGTTATAAATTCTATTTTCTCTTAAAATTGAACCAATGGGTGCAATTTCAGTTGAAGCTCCAAGAGACACACACCAAACGTATACAATAGAGGGACATGTGACAGCTACACCAAGAGAAGGGAGCTAAGGGCGTGAGAAAGAGGGCAAATTAAAAAGAGAAAAACGTTGAAGCCAGGAAGAGTGTGAGGACCACACGACAATTCACAAAGAGGAGGACCTACTTGAAGGAGACTCACCACAAACCAAGCAACAAGGCTACACCAGAAAAAAATAACGCAGGAGTGAGGCTCCAACACATTGAATTATTAACTTTACTCAAAAGCAATAAGACAAAGAGAAGAGAGGCTCATCCAAAGGGGGCCACACACCACTCAAAACTCCACATACACATTTGCTGTCTTTTAATTTTATTGAAGAGCTGGTGGGACAAAGGACAAAAGGCTATCCACCAAGGAATAGAACGTGACCTGAAGACAAAGGTGAGCTGTGCGTTATGGGGTGAGTAGGTGAATTGAAAAAGAAAACAAGGGAGCCACTGACCAGAAGGCCACTCCACTCACGTTACAAAGGGGAGGCTGAAGAGTGAGTAACGTGAAGTGAGTGTTATAAGAGAAGAGTGAGGTAGCTATAGGGGGAACGTTGGTGCTAACTTGGTGCAGAGAGAGAGGCCACTGAGATAGCAAACCATCCATACCAAAACCTTCCGTCTACTCCCACTAAATCAGCTCCATAATTCATAAAAAAAATCTTTCTGAATGTTGCCTCCACAAAGAGACGCACACCACCAGCCCAAGCCAAAGACTTCCCCGCGAGAGACCATCCATCAAACATTCATAAGCTGAACAACAACGTAGCCAATCCAGAAGCTGGAGATTTAAAGGAGATTACATAAGTAGCTAGTGAAAATAGAAAAAAGAAGACGTGCATGGTGGTAGCTAGAAGACGTGATAGCTGGTGGAAAGAAGAAACACGTGAGCAACTGGGGAGAGGAATAATGTTTGAAGCAACTGGTGGCACTCATGCAAGGAAGTAGCTGCTGGCTTTGCAACGTGGACAGCTGGGGTGTTGAGGCCAACTGTTGGCTTAGCTAGAAGAAAATAACATTGGCTGGTGGAGAGCATAATGCAAACAGCTGGTGGAGTTAAAGAAGCAGGTGGATTCCTTGAAGGCGTGGACAGCTGGGGAGATATAAAAGAACACGTTGATGTTGGGTTTGAAGACGCAAGGTAGCTGGTGAAGAGATCAACGTGGAGGCTAGTGAAAGGAGAAACAAGGCAGCAGTTCACGCAGGCTTGGAGTATAGGCTAAAAGGAGACTGATATATGAATGGAAATAGATGGAGTGGGTTGTGTGCGTGAGTGATTGCTCCAGTTGGTGTGGCATGTGTGATGTTGTAGCACTAGGAGAGAGCATAAAGTAGCAAAAGATGGTGTCTTACAAAGAAGAAAGAATAGAATATATTTTTTAAAAAAATAGATAAAGAAAGAAATAGGAAATAATAAAGAAAAATTTAATTTCTTAAATTTTTAATGTTAGAGTATCAATCCAGAACACTAAATCACATAAAACGATATCTCTCCTTATGAGATTTAGTCATTTGGAATTCCAGAACACTAAATCGTATAAGGCAAGGTCTCGCCTTATGAAATTTAGCAGTCTGAAATTTTAAGATCCTTATTCCAGAACACTAAATCACATAAGGCGAAATCTCGCCTTATGAGATTTAATAGTCTGGAATTTTTTTTCAATAATCTATGTTTCAAAAACAAAAAAAATGCATCCTAAGAAGAAATAAAATAAAATAATCATATTTTAGGTTGTCTCTTGAAAAGTGCAATTGTTTAACATCATTATGCTCGACGTGGCCAGTTCTTCCCAAAATTCTATGATTATGGGTAATGATTTTTCATAACCTAAATAAACATACTTTAGGTGATCAGGTAACACCTTTAATTCTTTCTTTGGAGCTTGCAAAATAGAAGGTAAGATTTTCTTGTGAGTTATGGTAAGTTCATTATTTAAAGTTTCTGAATCTATTAACATTGTTGACAATGATTCTACAACTTCATAAATTTCATCAATTTGTTTGTTCACTTCCGATTTAGTCTTACACTCTAACTTATCTTCGATACTCTCTTCTTTAAACATATCATGTACAAATGAATCCATAATATCCATATGATAAATGGATTGAAAATAATTTTGGTACTTCATTGCTTCAGAAATCTTGAACTTAACTATTTATCCATCAACTCTATGGAAAGAGTACCCTTGTGCACATTGATTATCGTTTTAGTTGTCCTCATAAACAGCCTACCCAATAAAATTGAAGTCGAATGTTCCACACTATCTCCATGCATTTTCAAGTTATAAAAATCGATTAGAAATACGAAACCATTAACTTGGACAAAAACATCATCAATAACTCCAATAGAGTAGACATACAAACGATTAACTAGTTGGATAATTATATTAGTTTTGTGCCAATAATTTAAATTTAAAACTCAATAAATTGAGTATAACATGACATTAATAGATGCACCTAAATCTAGCATGGCACGCTCAATTTTTCTATTACCAATAACACACGAAAGTGCAAACATACCCAGATCTTTGCATTTTTCTGTAATTTCCTATTTATCATAGCTGATACATTCTTATCTAAAGTTATTCTCTCCTTGTCCTTCAACTTCCTTTTATTTGTGCACAAATACTTTAAGAATTTTGCATATTTCGGAACTTGTTTGATGACTTCTAAAAGTGGTATATTGATTTCCACCTTTTTGAAGGTTTCCAAGATCTCTCTTCCATATCCTTCATCTTTTGGTTTAGCCAACTTACTAGGAAAAGGAGGTAAATGTACATTAATTGATATTGATGGAGATGAATCATTTTTTACCTTTGTTAATTCTCCTTCTTTTCTCCATCATCGTGCTTTTCTTCCTCCATTGGTAAAGAGGTTCTAGATTGAATTTCCTTTTCATTTCTCAAAGTCATTGTACTTACATTCTCTTTAGGATTCACCACCGTTTAGGAAGGTAATTTCCCTGATGCTTGCGCTTCTAATTTACTTACCAAGGTGGCCAATTGAGTTATATGATTTTTCAAGTTTTGAAGGTTTGCCCTTACTTTTTGTTGAAATTGTTAAGTATTATTAGCAAGTGCCTTAACAATTTCATCTAAAAACATACCTGAATTTGAAGATTGAGGTTGAGCATATGTAAGAGCTTGAGGTTGTTTATTAAAATTATGAGGTTGATATCGTTGTTGGCCTCCTTGATCTCCGTAGCTTAAGTTTGGATGATCGCTCTGTCTTGGATTGCATTAATTGAAATAAGGGTCATACTTTTGTTGAGGTTGACCAGGAAACCCCCTAGTGTGTTAGCTTCTTGAAGAGAGTCTTGTTGCAATATAGGGCATATATCCATAGGATGTACAGGGAAGGAGTATATTCTGCACACTCTTGCCGATTGCAATTGACCTACAACCATTTGATGAACTAGAGCGGTTAAATGAGATATTTTATCCTCAAGGTGCATGTTACTTACCTTATTCACACGCTTAATAGCTCCATCCATCTTTGTCCCAAACTGTTGAAAATTTTAGGCCATAACTGATATCAATTGTTTGGCTACCTCTAGTATTTTGTTTACCAAATCTCCTCCACTAGCTGCATCGACCATACTTCGATCTATTAGCAATATTCCTTCATAAAAGTATTGAATCAAAAGTTGATCAGGAATTTGATGACATGGACAATTGGCACATAGCTCCTTAAACCTTGCCCAATATTCTTATAACGTTTCTCATGTGATTTGTCTTATCTCATATATTTCCTTTTTGATATTCAATGCTCTTAATGCAGGAAAAAACTTCTCCAGAAATATTCTTTTCATCTCATTCCATGTTGTCAATGAGCCAAAGGAAGATAGTATAGCCAATATTTTTCCTTATCTTTCAATGAGAGTGGAAAGGCCTTGAGAATAATTTGTTCTTCTGTCACTCCTTGTGGCTTCATTCCAAAACAAACAACATGAAAATCCTTCAGGTGTTTATGCGGATCTTCACTTGTAAGACCACAAAAAGTAGGCAGTAAGTGAATCAAACCAGATTTCAATTCGAAATCTACCTTAACATCTGGAAATTAAATACGTAAAGGTTGTTGATTCAAATTCGGTGCCGCTAACTCCCTCAACATTCTAAGGTTAAGATTGGTCATCTTTTCGTTCGCTTCTTGAAAATTAGAGTCTTTACCAATTGTTATATCTAGTTCAAATTTCACGTTTGAAGGTGAATGACCGTCTTCTTACTCTATTCTCTTTTCTCAAAAGACGTTATCTTCTCAATTTCTATTATATTGCAATTTACCCGTATGATAAGTACGAGTCATATAAGACAAAAGGTTAACAATAATTGTAATAATAAAATGAAAAGAAATTAAGAAACTTGAAATGGTTTCCTAACAACAACATAAAATTTTGATTGGGTTGTCGAAGCCCCTAAAATAATACCGATTCTCTAAACTTTTGTAGTAGTTGGGGAATTAGGTTGAATCCCTAAAGAATTGAATGCTAATTTCTTAATTTCAAGTAATAAAATTAAATGGGAGGTTTTGATTAAATAATTGATTAACTAAAAATAAGACGAAAACAAATTAAATCAATTGAATTTAAATATGTGAAAGTCAAGATTACCAAATTTTTATCCCAGGGAAAGATCTCATCAATTGTAACATTGATCATTGGTCTAAAAAGAAAATTTCAACGACTCAAGCAGTTAGTCTGAAACATATTAGAATAGCCATAATAAGTCCCAAAATTTTCTATATTAATTGATTCAAACCCAGTATCCAAATCAAAACTTATCATCTATTGACTGCGTGTGATATCATTCTATACCAAATAAATGATAACAATAAACTTCGTGAAAAAGACTAAACCCTAAATTAAATAATCGAGAGAGCTATAACTATTGAATTTAGTTTTCTTGTTTATCATAAGTTAAATATGAAAATTCATAAGTAACCTACTTGCTACTTGTACCAATCCGTCATGACAATTATGGATCAATGAATTAGTAGATAGAAGTAGAATAATCAATATTAAGTTAAATTGTTAAATTAATTAAATATCAATCATTCATGAAATATGAGAATTCAAAACAAGAAATGCTTGAATTAAAATATGATTAAAAGATTGAAACACAAAACATCACAAGATTATAACTAGAATTTCGAATTCCCTTGAATTAAAATGATTGAGTTCAGCTACACATAGCTTTTGCTCCAATAACAAAGATAGAAGAAAGACTAAGATTTGTTAAAAACGTAAGAAAAGATAACTTCTTTGTTGTGAGAAATGCCTCTTTTATAAGGTTTTCTAATTTAATCCTAATCTCACTCTAACTTGTAAAAATTTCTATCTAAAACAAATTCAAAATCAAACTCCTTCATGATAAGGATAAGGCAAAGTCTTCCAATTAAACTCCAACTCTTCAAGTGACCAGTTTTATCCACTCCAACAATCTCTTTATTTTATCCAAAATTTGTCATTATCATAAATAGAGTCCCAATTTGATGCAATATCTACTTTTTATCTCCTAAAACAAAATAACATTAATTTTAATATTTAAACACCAAAATAAATCCAAAACAAAGGAGATAATATCAAATAATATAGTAAAATGAGATCTTATCAAATAGATATTGATAAAAAAAAACATGAGTGACAAATATTTTGTCATTATTTCAGTGGCGATGATGTCACAATAAAATGAACTACTGTTACTACTTTATTCGTCACTATTTTATATTATTTGTGTTGACAAACTTTTCATAAATGTGTAAAGTTATTATGTCTTATAGTTTTGTCACACATTTCATAGTTTTTAGTGTCAGTACTTTTGTGACAAAATATTCAATAATTGTGACCATTTTCTGAAGTAGTAACTATTTCATTAATGACAGAGGTATTTGTGAATACTTTAAAAATTGGACATTGTTAATAGTAGTGACTAATATTATTACTTTTAGCGGCAACTTTGGTTTTCACTAAAATTACAATTTCTTGTAGTATCCAACAAAGTTTCAAGAACATTGTCAAGTTGACGTCAACTTCCATTATGCTTCGAGTAAGGTAATTGAAAAAATACTGACCTTTTCTTCTAAGGATTATCATTTAGTTTTTTTTTTGCCTTCCTAAACACATTATGATATTTATTAATAAGCTCTAACATATTGAATCGTGATAAAGGAATTGGTGATGCTTTCAACTCCATATCTCTATTGAATGATCTCTTATCGCACCTCCAAAGCTGATTTTTATCGAAAAATTTGTGATGATTGAGATAACAAGTCTTCCTCCTATTCTTTAAATATTGAGAGTAAGTTTTATAATGAAAATTAGGGCAGGCTCTATTTGTACTTCATCCATATAATATCCTTAAAAGTCACCTATTGCACATAATAAGATTACACGCATCTTAAATGAATGATTTGTTGAAGCATTATATGTCTCTACCCCAAACTTCTATAACTCTGCCAGCTCTTTAATCAATGGTTACAGAAAAATATCAATATTCTTTTCAAGAGAAGTCAAAATAAGTATAATTTAAGATAATATTGAATTTTTAAATTATCATTCTATTTTATGAATTCGGTTAATTTTAGAAACATGTTAATAAGTTGTACCCTCAATTTATCAAAAATATCTAAACACCTTGGTTATAATTTGCCTCACTTTTAAGGTTGTATGATCATCTCCATTATTATTATCATTTTTATCTTAAAAATCATTGCATTATATTAATTTATGCTGACACATTTTATAACTCTTACAAGTTTGTTATTGGTTAAATTAAATTTTTTTAACCAAAATGACCAAATACTTATACCTAGACTTTTAATCTTTTTAGACGTACATTATACTCATATATTAACACATAATTAAGTATACTAGACTCTTTAATGTCAAAAATATAACTCATAATTATTCATACACTCAAACTTTTAATTCTAGCACATTCATCTTTATTTTTGACACTCAGTTTATTATTATCTCTTCATGCATTGTCCGTTTACTAATGCATTTGTCAGGAGGGCTTCGGGAGAAGTTGCAGATGAGTTGAGAATCATTTCCAAGATGGAAATTCAGCATTGCTTCACAAGTGTCCTTGTGTTAGAATAAGAGTCAATTTCCAACATATTCAAATCAACTACAGGCACCAGGTCAACTCAGTGTTTTCAGATATGGTTAAGGTACCATTCAATTCAAAGCAGTGGACACACAAACTGAAATTGCTTGCCATATTCTTATAGTTGTTGGTCGTCAAAGAATGCACTACTAAGCCCTTTGGAACATCCCATTCACTAACAAGTTGTGAAGCTTTATCCGAAGCTGCTGATAACGGCATTTCGTACACCCTGCTGACTTAGTGTACTATGAAGATCTCAGCTGTTCTGGCGGACGATCAAACGTTTTCTTTGACCAAAAGTAGCATTCGGGTCTCGCCTGGAACTGGTTCTGCAGAATGTAGTTTGGTGACCAATCGTACATCCACTTGTTGAAAGCATAAGTGGACATCTATATTTCTTCCTCATCCTACCAACCTTGTTAGTACAAAGTACTCTTTGTTTCCTTAATTAGTATAGCTTGTTAGACCTTGTTACTTATGTGTTTATGATCAATAGTGAGTGTTGAGTTTATCATTTTGATAATTTAAATGATAACAATTTGAAAGTATTAATAATATTAACTAGATTGAATTCAAAATTTAATTACAGATTTTTAATTCGTTAAATAATTTATTTAAATTACATAATTTATGAACTATTACATAAAAAATATTCTTCATTCTTTTTCTATAATTAGATCTGACTTGTGATCCAACTTCATTCATCTTACTCTTCATTTAGTGAGGTCCCCCTCAAGTTCTTTAGGCTTGCTTGCACTAGCAGCGACAAGGAAAAAAAATTTTCTGGCTAACTATGATGCCAATTGCACTTCTTTGTGCTTTCAGACTGGCCATCAAATTTGCTGATCATGCGATGGAGTTGCAACCAGAAGTGTAGAACAACATCCATACACGTATATGTACATCACAGGACGTCCTCTAGGCAGGTAATCAACACATAGAATAGCACAGTCACATCGCAAAGATGCTCAAGTTGGTAAATGACAGATCCTGGAAGGGAAGGTTGGTCAGAGACGTTGGTCTAATAAAAGGTTGCAGTTTGTTTCTTATGCGTCTCCTCCTCACATTAACGAAAACAATTGGCATAACATTTACAGTTCGAGAAATTTGTGTTACGTACGGTACAAAATGAGTTGCCGGAAACTATAGGGGGGGATGTTAGGCAGCCATGATTGCTCCTCGTCAACAACACTCAAAGAGCCCTCTAACCTCAGGCAAGGAAAGCACCATCCGGGTACTATATGGTTACCAATAAACTAACAATTTGATGTGTAAGTAACAACTTCCATATCAGTGACAGAGATGCGGTCACAATAAATGATGTTTAGTAAACATCAAAATCAACATTGGATACCAAAATTAAGAAGGAAACGTGAACAAGATGATGTTTACTGAAAAGGTTGTGAGGCTTTTTCACCGTTTACATCAGTTACCAGAAAACCAATTAACGAACAGAAGATGCTTGCCTTTTTGATGCTTATGATGGAAGAAAAATCAGTTCTGGTCCTTTGGCCTACGGTCTAAATAGTTTAGTGTAGTTTCCCAAGAAATTTGGCAAACGTTCACGCCACAGGACAAAAGAAAATCCCATTTCTACTTACATGCATATTGAGATATTTTTACATTTGCATTAGGAATATATGAACATATTGCAAATGATTTGGGATCATTTAACTTGTGAAAGGAAAGATGGGCAACAACAATGTGAATTTGTTGCAGATTTAGTTATGCAAATTCAAGCTTCAGTGAAATGAATAATTGCCAACTAACGACTTCAGTAAATGTCCTTACACATTCTTACGTTCATATGAGGTATATCTTTCATGGTTGCATAATTTAAGAAGCTAGTAGTCCAACTACGACCTTATGTCACTACCATTATGACCTCCTGAATCATGACTACCACTCCAAGTCATCACCCCTCCATTAATCTTCGGCCTAAAGTTTAGTTCGGATTAGTTGGATTAGCCTCTAGTCAACAATTTCTCCTTCCTATATAGAGATGGTCACATTTCGAGGACATGCAGCTCAAGCCTGTACACGTTTTGACATCAAACGTCGAACTCATCCATGTTTAGTTGCCTTTGCTGCTTAGTAAATCATGTCAACGACAGCAACATCAACTTGGCTTGTCCGATTCATGTCAGCTTTACGGAGTGCACTAGCATGTCTAATCGTTGCTTCTACCACCTTGTATGGTCCAGCTTCGATCAGGCTGTTGATACCGTACCCTGCCTTCGCTTACACCACAGCTATACAAATTGTATCGGATGCTACACTAGGTGATTCTCTTAGAGGATGTTGGCATGCTGTATGTGCCACCATCCAAACAATCATTCCTTGTACGTTAACTTTGTGGATGGTTGGACCGGACAAGTTCACGACCGGCCTTGCAGCGGCTGCGGTGGCCATTACATCCTTCATTGTCGCGCTGCCAGACTCAACTCCTATGGTGTCCAAAAGGATTGCATTCGGGCAGATAGTGATTGTATATGTAGATGCAGTTGTTAATGGTTCTGATCAAAAGGGATTGTTCATGCATCCAATTCATATTGCTTGTAGTACAGCTTTGGGAGCTTTAGCTGCTGTTCTGGCCATGTTGGTTCCATATCCCCGACTGGCCTACTACGAGGTAATAATCTTGCATGTTTTCTGGTATTTGTAGTCCAAAATAGCCAACTTTCTTTTCTGATTCACAATTTCTTTACCTTAATAAGAAAAAAAAGTGACTATGATACATAACTTGAAAAACACTTTAAAGGAGTCTTCCCACTTCTCCAATCACACTGTTAGAATCAAATGGAAGTAACATCCACCAATGAAGGCTAGCAATTCTTTATGACAGTGTTAGCAATATTAAGATGATAGAAATAATAATAGTCATAAGCAAATTGCAGAGAAGAATAGATATGCCCATTTAAGTTTGCCAACTTTTCTAATGCTTGCAGGCTAGGAGAGCATGCTATTTGTATATGGAGAATGCTTCAGAAAGATTGGAACTTTTGGTGAAGGCCTTCGTTGCTAAAGACAAGCAAGCTGCTACTGACCTGATTTCTCAAGCAAAGTTGCTCACTCAAACAGGTGTTAGAAATCTTCAAGACGTAATAGATTGCCAAGTGAGTTCAAATTCACGTATTTTCTAGTTCAGTTCAAATTGCACTAGTTCTGCAATCTAATTTGTCACTTTGGAATGTGCAGAGTAGTTTGATGTGGGAACTATGCAACAGTAAGTTGACTAATCCCGGTGAAAACTTGCAAAACATAGAAACCAAATTAAGAGGACTAGAAATGGCTCTGAGTTGCCAATCGTTACCAGTTGGAATGAACGACGAAGGGCTCATGGAGGAGCTACTCAAGATGAAGGACACAGGCTTAAAATTAAGTCAAGCTAAAAGCTTTGGACCTTTCTGCTTAGAAACAACTCCTGACACAACAGAGACATCCTCAAAAACTTTCCTGTGGACCCCCAAGACCAATGCCAGGACCCTGCATGACCTGTCAGTTTTCTTCTTCTTATACTGTATCCAACATCTTCAAAGTGATTCACCCATTGGTACATGTCCCGAGCCCATTTCAGAGAATACAGGGAAGGTGAATACCCATGAAGCTAAAGATCAAACCAAGCGCAGGATTGTGAAGACTTGGAATAGTCTGGTCCAACTAGGAAGTGGAGAAAGATGGACATTTGCATTGAAGTGTTCACTTTCTCTGGGTTTTGCGGTTTTATTAGGGTTGATGTTTGAGAAAGATCAAGGGTATTGGTCAGGACTCACTACTGCTATCTGCTTTGTTAACGGAAGACAAGCATTGTTTTCACTTGCAAATGCTTGTGTACAAGGAACTGCACTTGGATCAATCTATGGAATCATATGTTGCTTCGTTTTCCAGCACTTCATGGACTTAAAAATTCTACCTCTTCTCCCTTGGGTTATGCTCACCAGCTTCCTAAGGCACAGTAAGATGTACGGTAAGGCCGGTGCTACTGCAGCTGCTACAGGTGCTTTCTACATCTTGGGCAGGACGAATTATGGGGAACCTAGCGAGTTTGCTATTGCAAGACTGACGGAAGTTAGCATAGGATTGATTTGCTTCATCGTGCTAGAGGTTGCATCGCAGCCAGTGAGAGCAGCAACTATTGCCAAAACTGGGCTTGCATGGAGCCTGGGGGCTCTTCGGATTTGCGTGGAAGATATTTCAGTATGTGGTGGCCAAAAGATGATCCAGTTCAGAGATAGACAAAAGATGCTGAAATGGCATGTCAATAACTTGGAAAGATTCATTGCTGACGCTGAGGTGGAACCCAACTTCTGGTTCGTGCCATTCAACGGTGCTTCTTATAAGAAACTTATCGGTTCGTTACGAAAGATGACGGACCTCTTGCTATTTACAGCCTATGAAATTGAAAACATTCTGACAGAATCAGAGAGACTGGGAGTGGACAAGAAGAAACTAGGAGAAACCTTGAATGGCGATTTAGATCATTTCAGGCGTAAAGTCGTCTGTTCACTGGAATCCTTTGAAGAGATAATTCTGACGAAAGTAAAATCCATTTCAGAACCTGAAGATAAGTTGCAAATGGAAAAGGTAAATTATGACGTGGAGGCAGGGAAATCACAGCATGAAGAAGAAGTCGAAGAGATTGTAGAATCTTTTCTCCAACACTCGATGGAAGTCTTTAAGGAGCTTGACAACTGCAAAGCTGAGCAGAAGTCTGAAAATCAGATGATACTTTGCTTGACTAGCCTGGCGTTCTGCATTGATAGGGTGATTAAGGAAACGATAGAGATTGAGAAAGAAATGAAGAATCTAATTATGTGGGAGGATCCATCAAAGGCGTATCCACAAGGGAAGCACAGCACGTGACTCAATATTGTGAATCCCGATCAATTTTGCGCCTATTATGATATATACGGTGCTAAGCATGGAATATATTTGATAATTTTTAAAAATGATAAAAGAGTTTATTTTAATTTTATAATTTATAATTTTTTTTTCTTAAAAGATATTTAAAAAGGGTTCTAATTATAGAAAGACATCTTTAAACTATCCACACTTAAATTAATCTTTACTTAAGCTAAATAAGTTTCTTACGAAAAATAAAATTTTAACTTTAAATTTTAAACGGTTGTATACATTAAAAAGATTTCAACGCGTTAAAATTATATACACTCTAGCCAATCGTGGCTGCTGGGATTGGAGCCCAGATCTGTACGGCCATTATTCTAGCCACTAAACTACAGCCGCTTGAATGCTGACTTGATCTCAAGCTACATTCATATCGATATAATATAGGCACCATGTCATCGATCCGACAACGGAAACAACAACCAATAACATTCGACGCATGCTATAAAAACGGATAGGTAATCGTAGCTCTAGATTTTGTCTGATCCAACGGTTAATGTTAGCCATATTTCATATCTCCTAATACCAAAGCAAGAAGAAGCACACGGATCGCCATTTTGAACCGTTGGATGAAATTCAAAATCAACGGTCTACGTTCGCCCTCGCCTACCGAATCTCATAAACTCAGCGTCCTTTAAATACCGGCCACATCCGGGAGCCTTCGACATTAACAGATCTAAGCTTCAATTAAAATTTCCTATTTGGGATTAAAAACCCTAACCACCAAAACTTCCATCACTCTCTCTCGAAAATGTCTGGTCGCGGCAAGGGAGGCAAGGGATTGGGCAAGGGAGGAGCCAAGAGGCACAGGAAAGTTCTTCGCGATAACATCCAAGGTATCACGAAGCCAGCAATTCGCCGATTGGCTCGTAGAGGAGGTGTTAAGAGGATTAGCGGGTTAATCTACGAGGAAACTCGCGGCGTTCTCAAGATCTTTCTGGAAAACGTCATCCGTGACGCCGTCACCTACACGGAGCACGCTCGGCGCAAGACTGTGACGGCGATGGACGTCGTTTACGCCCTCAAGAGGCAGGGCAGGACTCTGTACGGTTTCGGTGGCTGAGTTTATTGTTCTTTGTTGTTAGGAACTGTAAATTTGCTTGAAGCTGTTATCGAGTTTGTGGTCTCTTTCGTTATGTAGTGCAGTGACTTGTTTTTGCTACAAAACCTGTTCAATCAATTTAATGTCAGATGCTAATTTTTGTGTATGTTTTAATGAATCCAAAACGTTAATTTGTAAACTATGATCCTGAGTGGCTCTCGAAAATTTGAAAGTCTGAATATTTCAAAAATGGTTTTGGTGTTATTGGACCGAACTGAAGACCTTGGAACGAGTTGGATTCGGTTTGTTAAGATTTTGACTCAGTTTAATGACATGTCTATACGTAATTCATTAGATTAAAAATTTTAATATATACGATGATAATAATAATAATCCTTTTACGTATAATTTTTTCATAAATTTATATGAAAGAAAAACTTAAAATTATAAATAAAATAAAATAACAAATAAGTAGAGAGTAAAAATAAAAATAAAAAGTAAATAAATATATAATTAATAAAATATTTATAAAATTTAAATTTTAAGTATGTTTTAATTTTTATTGTCACTATTTAAAATGATTCTAATATTCTACAAAAGAAATTGGATGCATAGGTGTCGTGGTGTAGTTGGTTATCACGTCAGTCT
>JANIHY010000004.1:56339805-56353250 GCA_027479065.1 Erythroxylum brevipes | reverse complement strand
ATTTTAAGTGTGGGGAAGAGATATCTTCAGCTTATTGTACATAATAAAAGCACAGATAAATAAAATAGTAATAAAAACACAAAAAGTGAGAAAGTTATGACTTGGTACTTCCGTGAATAATAAGGTTTAAAATGTTCTGAATTTGAGGGAGTCCATTCACAATTATGTAAAACCATCCTTGAAAATTTTTTAAAAAGGATAAAAGAAAATAAGGGAAAATAAAAGAAAACAATCAAAATAAAAATAACATAAAATATAATAAAATCACACTACTGATGTTTTGACAAAATAAAATAAAAAACAAAGAAATATACATAAATAATAAGATATAAAAATAAAAATAAAGCATTCAAACTGTCAATACCTCGATGAGTTTGACATGTCCATCATCATAGGATCGTCGGGTCTCTGAGCCTCATACTGTTGTAGAGCTTAAGATGATGCAATCGCTTCAGATGGTGGAGGTGGGATGGATATCTCAAGATGTCCTGTCATCTGCATTAAAACATCCTCCATCCATCTATCATAGACCTCTCGTCTCTTCATAGGCAATCAGCATCATACAAATATAAAATTATAAACAATACAAAGTATTTAAAATATTATAATTTTATCATATAATAAATAATAATTACATCAAAATCAAATAAAAAGAACAATAAATATTCTTAACTCTCAAATTACTACAATTGGCGACAAGATTTTGTGTTCAGGAAATAACCAAGTAGAAGTGAAACATGAACAAGAACATTTACAATTGCATTGCATGTATAGAATTTAATATATACATCAAATATAAGTAATATTAAAAGAAGAGGAAAAAAAAGATCTTGAACTTCATTCAATCATCTACGGGATGATACCAGCTATAATTGCGCTAACCACAACTATCTTTTGGTACAAAAATTTCATCATTGAGAGGAGCCTGATCATCATTCAAATTCAATGCATCAAATGACATGTCGATGTTTTCTTATTCAAGATTATCTTTCAATTATTTGCATATACTAAACTCAATTCCTCAGAAACCTAATCTGCCAAAAGATCGATATTATCAATGCAAATTAGATCTACTGAATTACTTATTCTATTCAAAGTCCTAGTAAGTAATAAAATTTAATTATTAAAAAATTATAAGAAATTATTTCTAAATTAATAATAGTAATAACATACATTTCCTGAAGCTTTAAATTATAACGAATGAAGACCAAGTCATTCAACCTCTTCTACTTCCTTTTCTCGAAATGAATGAATTCAAATGTGCTTTAGTTCCTTTCATAGCTTGTTACACTCACACATCGACTTAAATTTTGAATTGCAAAACTTTGCAATTCTGAAACACCACTTCCAATTGATCCCATTAAGAAACTGTAAGTCTTAAGATAACAAAAGTAGCATTATAAACAAAATAAAGTGATAATTAATTTCAACAAGTAAGAAAGGGGAAAAAGTTAATACCTGGAGAAAGTTTTGTTTTTTGTCGAATAGCAATTAGCATTCTCAAATTCTCAGAAAAATGCCTATAAAGCTCCATTTGTGAGCTCAAGTTATCTTACATGATCTCATTAGCAACAATTGTTGTAATAGTGAATAATATTTCCCTATTAACTTCATTATTCTTTGTAAAACCTGATTCGAAATAGACATTAGGATTCAAAAACACCCCAGTTATAAAAAACGAAGAAGAAAGTTGCTTTTCTTACCTGTCATTGATGACTGCAAGATAAGGTGTACACAAAAAAGGCTTATTCTTTATATTGGACTTGGTTGCTTCCTCTACCCTCTCCATGGCATTACAAAAACCTCATTATTGACTTTTTATCACTATCAGTCAAACAAAGTACCCTCATCAAAGGCTTATAAACTCGAACAACAAATTGGCATTGAGACCAAAATTCACTATCTTTTAGTATAATTTTGGAAACCTCCAACCCAGCATTAGACCTAACATGTTGAGATGCAACTCATTTATCACTTGTAAACATATGTCTTAACTCTTTCTTCATCATAACAAAACACTGAAGTGATAAGAAATTTCTTACAAATCTTGTCACAGCAGGTGACACAAATTTCTACCATTGATAAATTCCTTTCTCAATAAATTCAACGTCCATGCACTATTATAGATGAACTTGGTTACCTTTTTAACTTTCTACATAGTCTTATCAATGATAGGAACTAGTATCCCCCATATTTTTCAATATTAGGTCAATACAATAAGCAGCACAAGATGTCTAAAAAAAGAATTATACTTATTTTGTAACCTTCTTCTCGCTGCTTTATAAGATAAATTATTATCAGTAATGAACTGAACAATATTTTCTAGTCGTACTTCATTCACAATTTTATCAAATATTTCAAATATAAGTATTTTCAATAAGGTTAGATGCATCAATAGACCTAAAAACATTAGGTCATTTACAGAATAAACTAAAAAATTTATAATAGGCTTATGTCTCCTATTTTTTCAACCATCACACATTATTAAACACACATAAATAGCCCAATCTATTCTTCTTTCTCCCAAATAACTTTTAATTTCAAAAATTAAGTAGCTCAAAAGTTTACTTCTATAATCATCAATAGAAGGAGCTTTGTATCCCGAACCATAAGAGGTTATAGCATCTACCATAAGCTAATAATAGTAAGATTGAGAAGCATCGAATATTGCATCTGTATCATACCCCCATCTAGCCATTGCCAAATCTACATTATAAGCCACATCTCTTGATTGCATGACACTATGAATTAAAGATTGGGCTTTAGGAGTTATTTGTGATGCAAAAAATTTAGTCATCTAGTTTCTCCTTTTCCTAACATCAGATCCAAATGCAACAGTCTCTTCTTGCTAGGAAGGAACAACACCACTATCATTACCACCTTCAACATTTCCAATATCATCATGAACAATAGCAAACAAAATTCTATTATCAATTTCATAATTCAATATCTCCCTTCTATCTTTTTCGTGTTGATATTCTTCAAGTAAGGTTTTCATTTGCTACTTCACATGGCTTACTTTTTTACAGGGTTTCATATCTCTTTTAACCCTACTAAATGCTTCTTTAATCAGGTGATTCCCACACCTTTCAAATGCTTGTTACAAAATAAGTAAATAATATGATTCTTCATACCAGGGACCGATATAGTGTGAGCCCAAACTAGATCATTGTATCTTCCTAAAGCAGTTAAATGTTCAAGAGTAGTTGAACTTTCGTCCACTTATTTGTAAAAATAAATGAACACATATTATTCATTGCCCAATATGCATGTCCATCATATGTAGTCTAACTCTTTTTGTATGATTACATCATATACAATTCAATTTCATCCAATATAATTCAATTTTATCCAACACAATTCATCAATAAGTCAAAAACCAACAATCCAAGTATTTAATATACACAATTACATAGTACGCATATCCATCTTATGTAATATAACTCATTTTATATGATTACATAATACACAATTCAATTTCATCCAACACTATTCAATTTTATTCAACACAATTCATCAATAAGTCAAAAACCATCAATTCAAATCTTCAACATATATAATTACACAATACGTATGTTCATCTTATGTAATATAACGTATTGTTTATTATTACATCATATACAATTCAATTTCATCCAACGCAAATCAATTTTATCTAACACAATCCATCAATAAGTCAAAAACTAACAATTCAAGTTTTCAACATACATAATTACACAATATGCATATAAAAACTTTGTATAATCCAAACCCATAAAGGAAGAATACAAATAATTTGATTTGACCTGTCATTTAATTATATTATAATATTCTATTGCATAAAAATTCAAAATGCACTTATTTTTCCTTCTACCATACTGCTATTATTTCCTCCTCTTTCATATCTCTTCAAAAAGTGAAAGAAAAGAAAAACCAGAGTCTTCTCTTCTAATGATAAAACTGACCAATGGTTTGACAAATTTAGGTGGTATTCGAAAATAAATCCACTAGCTTTCTTATTTTATTCTATGATGTGCATAACAATTTAATTATTATTACCAATCAATCAACTAATTAACTTGACAACTTAATTGAAAGAGATTGCTAAAAGAATCAACAAATCCATGTGTTTATCAAATGAAGAAAATGAAGATAGAAATCAACTATACACTTGGAAAATGTTAACTATTTAGAAATATAATTGATTAGATTATTTTTATTACTAATGGACTATACAATTACAGGAACCTTCTCCTCCACAGCCATATTATTATTAGTTGGCAATGGTAAAATTTTATACTCAATGTTATTATACTAATTTTAAGAATATATAAAAACATTATATTAATTAATTATTTATCCAATACTATTATACTAATTTTAAGAATACGTAACCAAATAATATATCAATTAATTATTTACTTTAAAGTTTAAAATTTAAATACTAACAATTACATTCTTAGTTTTAAGTTGAAACTTTCAACTTTCAATTCTTGCATGCCAATTCATTTCATTTACCAACTTTGTCAAAGAACCTAAAATAAATCTCATATAAACGAAACCGCAATCAAACCAAACATAAACCAAACCACTAACTAAATAAAACAAAACTATGGATTTCACCGGATGCATGGAGGAGAGTGGCATGTAGGAGGTTCGATGGTGGCATGGTCTGTGTGGAGGATAGCTGAAACTGGTACGGTGATGGCCTGGACGAAGCTAAAAGTGGTGCAGTGGTTCTATTGTCATCGTAGAAGGGAACGAGAGAGAGAGAGAGAGAATGGTGGAGAGTGTGTGAGAGAGAGAAAATGAGAAACAAAAAATCAAAAGAGGAAGCAGATGAGGGTAGAGGGGAGGGGTAGGTAAAAAAATTTAATGTTTGCTAAAAAATCCCTACAATTTTAAAATTTACAGTAACGAATAATACCACGCAAAAACTTTGATACTTGTCGGTATCAACGATCGGTACCGTTAATATTGATACTGTTCCATTTTTTGTGGGTATGAAACGGTATTTAGATCATTGCTCACATTCTCCGTTCTATCCACGTAACATATGAACTGGCATAGATTGTCTTTATCCTCCTCTTTTCACTCTAACGCCTAGAAAAATAACCAACGTATACCCTAGGTGAATTGGTGTTCGCTCGCTCATACTTTAGAAATAGAGGACATCCACATCACCGATAACTTCGTGGCTATCATCCCGCCTACTCAATTTATGATTCAAGATCCTATAAAGGTATTGGAGTTCAGGGTGTCAAAGGGTTGACGCTTTAGATTTACTGAGGTCATACTTGTCCTCCATGTTAATAGTGCGTCAGAAATGTTGAGGAAACATTTCATACAAAAAGTCTATCTGAAGGGCTATGGATTCTTGTATCCACACAAACTCTTGGTTGTAAAGATTCAACATTACTAAGAATTCTAAGTAATTTATCCGAATCATCCCTCCCACCCCATCATCCTCAAATGGATCATGCTTGGTTAGTCCTATTCATAGTGGCTTTTTTTCAAAAAAAAAAACGTGGAGAGACCCTTAAGTGTAGGCTCCTAATATGAGGGATCCGTGATTTCGAAGAAACGAAATCGTGCTCCAATATTGATAAAGTCTCGAACCTACTAAGCCAAGCCGATCTGTTCCAGAGCCATAATAAATACATCTGTCAGTCCCAAACTTCTTCTCCTTAAGCCTCTAGTATTGCTCCTCGTGGGCTCTTGCATTGAACTATATCATGTGGTGTCACTCTGATGGATGAACCACATTTTCATGCTCTTATGGTTTATGAGCTCCACTTTGGTTTTTAGATAACCCTTCCTCTCTCTGTTTTTCTTGGTACCTCTTTTACTCTTCGTTGTCTTGTCATTGTGCCTAAAACTAAACTAAGTGTGAAAAATAACAATTAAAAATATAAATAAAACTTTTTCCCCAATTGGGTTCGTATGCTCGCTAAATTATGAAATTTTAAAAACACTTACTTAAAAGTAAAAATAAACACATAATAAAACCCAAAATATAAAACAAACAAATAAATAAATAAACAAAAAGAAATAATTAGAAAATTAAACAAATAGTCAAATTAAGAATAAAATTTAAATTAAAAGAACTGCAACTAACAAATAAAACTAATCTAATAAGGCTATTACAAATTTAAACCTAAAAGTGAAACTAAAGAACCTAATCTAACAATTGACAAAATTAAACACATAATTTATGTAAAATTCAAAATTGAAATGAAATTAAACTAGGAATCAACATCAATCTTGTAGAAAAAAAACTTATTAATCCTAAGCACAAAAAAACCATCAAAAATCAACATTTAGTGAGCAAAATGACAATCCAAATCAAATTTCATGCAATTCATCAAATTGAACTAAGAAATTATATAGGAAAGGATAAAATTCAATTTTTAAACCAAAATCAAGCAAAAAATCGATGAAAATCACACTAATCTGCTATAAACCCTAATCCTAGCATTTATGGGATGACAATCCCTAAAATTAGCAAAACACCCAAAAATTCAATCATAAATCAATTGAAATAAATGAAAGAACTTACTAGGGTGTCATAATTTGAGCAAAAAAACCACTAAAATGGGTCAGATATTGAGAGAGTGCGACGATGGGTGGTGAAAGGAGTGAAGAAATGAGAGAAAATGAAGAGAAGTCGGGTTTTAAAACCCATAACCAAATTACATAGTTAGTTACACAGTCGTGTAGCTGACTATCTAGGTCCCATATTCATGAAAATGCAAGGGTCACAAGCATGTAAGTTTTTACGAACTTACACAATCGTGTGGCTTACCATGTAAGTATGCACAGGTGTATATAATGATCGTGTAGGTCTCTATGAACATGTTTGACAAATTTTTAAAACTTCAAAATGCACACAATCATGATTAGAGACTGTATAAGTCTCTGTAACTGTGTGTAATATGTTAAATTTAAATTTTTATATACACGGGCATATGCAAAACCATGCACATGCCCATGTATACCAAAAATAGTTTAAAAGACTTAAAAATTATTCAAGCAAAGTTACAAAACTTAGCAGGCATACTATAAACATGACGGATATGCAAAATCAACTAGGGATGCTTTTTATCTTGACCTAAAATGTTAAAATCAATTAAATCCTATGCTAACACTTATAATAGAAATAAAAGAATACAAAATAGAGTAATAAAATGGAACAAAAATATATCTTAATCCATGGGTTGCCTCTTAAGTAGCGCTTGTTTAATATCGTTAGCTCGATGCACCTTTCATGTTTACCATCAACCTGGGTCTATAATTAATGGCTTGCTTCCACCCATTTCTCTATATAGTGGTTTAGTAGCCATATGTTGCAAGATGATAATAAAGACATTATGTATCAAATTAATAAATTCGATTGACTCCATTAATGCCTTTTTTGTTGACATGTTAACAAAATAAGGAATAACAACACTTCCTGAATCTTCAATTGACTCAAATAGTTTGTCTATAGGAACTACAAACCATTTGCACTTAAGGTTACAACCAATAATTCATCGATAATGACATGGAAACCCCAAGAAAACAAAGTTTTTGAAACTCCCTAATTTTATTGAATAAAAACCCTAATCTTTCAATTCTAAGAACATGCAAGATCAAACCCCAAATCATAAGTTTGAGACCCACTCCCAAAGAAATCAGAAATCAATTTACATTACAAGTACTTACTTATTGAATTAAATCAATTTCCAGAAGTAACCATAAAGACAATCAAGCCTCACTTGAAGAATTCAACTCTGAAATTTTATTAATCATCCAATCTAGGTTACAAGGATATAATAAGGAATAAATACAAGTCCTAACCCTAATAGGAATGGGTTTGCAAGCCTATTTAATAAAAACCAATCTAATCCTAACAAATCTAGAAGTATCTAGCCCATTGAACATAATCTGATCCAGGTCCTTTTAAGAATAGGCTAAACATATTGAAATAAATAAGTCTTAAAATAACACAAACAAATAAAACACGTGTTACTAACTAAAAAAACAACCCATAAATAAGTCATTGGGCCGAAAATAAGAGATAATAAATACCAACCCAAACTATCAAAAATGCGCATAAATGGCTAAGTGCTAGTCTCTTCCAATGTCTCCTCTAATAAAGTGACAAGCTTGGGCGTGCCTTGGTGTTCCTCTATAGATGTTTCAACCTCCTCATGTACTTGACTTATCATTTGGGCTTGAGTAAATGCTTGCATTGCTTGTTTAAGCCTTAAAGCTTGTTGCATTGTAATTGAATCACTTGGCATATGTAGCTTGTCAGGTTGATGTGTAAGGCGTAGAACTCTATTACGAAGGCTGATTGTATCATCCCCTCCCTCCTCAAAAGGATTCATCCTCGAATCAGACCCTACATTAGTAAAGGGAGAGAGATCAATAAGATTAAAAGTAGCGGACACTTGATACTTACCTGGCAAATCAATCCTGTATGTATTATCATTAATTATCTCAAGCACTTGGAATGGCCCACCGTCTCTAGGATCCAACTTGGATTTCCTTTGTTTAGGAAACTCCTCCTTCCTGAAATGCACCTAAACCTAATCTCTAGGCTCAAACCTCAACAACTTGAGCCCTTGATTAACCCTGTGTGCATTTGCTTCATTCTGCTTGTATTTGCTGCCTTGCTTTCTCATGAATGCTCTTCACCAATTTGGCCTTGTGTTGTCTTTCTCTGCTAGATATCTCATGTAATGACAAAGGACACAAATCCAAAGGCGTCGAAGGGTTAATTCCATAAATTATCTCAAATAGTGAATAACCAGTAGCAGAATGAATACTCCTATTATATGCAAATTCAACTAATGGCAAATATTATTCTCAAGTTTTAAGATTTTTTCCTATAACAACACGCAAAAGAGATCCTAAAGTTTTATTGATCACGTCAGTTTGGTCATCTGTTTAAGGATGACAAGTAGTAGAAAAAAACTTAGTTCCTAAGTTTTCCCAAATAACACGCCAAAAGTGACTCAAAAACTTTACATCATAGTCTGAAACAATAGTTTTAGGAATACCATGCAAACGCACAACATCCTTAAAGAGCAAATCAGCAATATAAGTGGCATCATTAGTTTTATGACATGCAATAAAGTGTGCCATTTTACTAAACCTATCAATAACCACGAATATGCTATACCTACCATTTTTTTTTATCCTAGGAAGCCCCAATACAAAATTCATAGATATATTAGTCCAAGGATGCTTAGGCACAGGCAAAGGAGTATACAAACCATATGGATGGGTCTTTGATTTCGCTTGTCTACATGCAGCACACCTATAACAAATTTTTTCAACATCTTTTCTCATATTAGGCCAGTAAAAATGTTCACAAAGAATGTCATATTTCTTTTGCACCCCAAATTGACCCACTGATCCTCCATAATGTGATTCACGCAGAAGTATCTCACACATAGAGCAAATAGGCACACAAAGCTTATTCTCTCTAAACAAGTACCCATCATGCCTATAAAACTTTTGAAATGCAGCATGCTCACACGCACCATAAACATTCCCAAACTTTTGAAATGCAGCATGCTCAAAGTATTGATTATAGTGTACCTTCTTGATAGTGCATTAGCCACTACATTTTCCTTACCTTGCTTGTACTTGATCACATATGGAAAGTTTCAATGAACTCCAGCCATTTTACATGTCTCTTGTTCAACTTACCTTGGCCCTTCAAATGCTTGAGTGATTCATGGTCAGAATGAACCACAAACTCCTTTGGCCATAGATAATGTTGCTAAGTTTCCAATGCTCTCACCAAGGCATATAGTTCTTTGTCATTAGTGGAATAATTTAGTTGTGGGCCATGAAACTTCTCAGTGAAGTATGCTGGGTTGCCTAGCTTGCACCAAAATAGCATCAATACCTATCCCAGAGGCATCACATTCAATCTCAAAAGCTTCATTGAAGTTAGGCAAACTTAAAACAAGTGCAGAACACAACTTATCTTTTAAAGCATTAAATGCAAGTTCTTGTGCCTCACTCCAATTAAAATCAACATCTTTTTTAATGATTTTAGTTATTGGTGCAACATTGATACTAAAATCTTTCACAAATCGCCTATAAAAACTAGTCAAACCATGAAAACTATGCACATTACCAACAGACTTAGGAGTAGGCCAATCTTTGATAGCCTTAACCTTCTCCTCATCAACATGAACACCATGGGTAGAAATAACAAAGATAAAAAATACAACTTTATCCATACAAAAAGAACACTTTTTAAGTTTAGCATAAAGCTTTTCACACCTAAGTGCCTCTAGTACAAATTTAAGATGTGAAACATGCTCATCAAGGCTTTTGTTGTAAATAAGAATATCATCAAAATATACAACCACAAACTTGCCAATAAATTCACACAAAACATGGTTCATCAATCTCATGAAAATGCTAGGTGTATTTATCAAACCAAAAGGCATGACCAACCCTTCATATAAACCATATTTAGTTTTCAAGGTTGTTTTCCATTCATCTCCTACTTTCATCCTAATTTGATGATAGCCACTCATAAGGTCAATCTTTGTAAAGAAACAAGCACCATGTAATTCATCAAGAATATCATCTAATCTAGGAATTGGGTGGCAATACTTTATTGTTATCTTATTCACTGCCCTACAATCCACACACATGCACCAAGTCCCATCTTTCTTCGACACTAATAACGCTGGAACTACGCATGGGCTCTTAAGCTTTCTCTCACTTGTCCCCCCTCTAAAAGTTCCTCCACTTGCTTTTGAAGCTCCTTTGTCTCTTCAAGATTACTCCTATAAGCAGGGCAGTTTGGAATTTGAGCTCCTAGCACAAAATCTATCTGGTGTTCAATACCTCTCAAAGGTGGAAGTCCCTTGGGCATCTCATCTGGAAAGACATCTGAGTATTCTTGCAAAACAGATTTAATAACACTAGGTATAAAAGAGTCAAGGTTAGCCTCATTATAAAGAATTTCTCTATAGTTAAGCAAAATTAAAGGCTTAGGTGTGTACAACACTTGTCTCAACTCTCTTGATTTTGCAAAGAAGGTACTCTTTTTTCTTTCACTCTTCTTTTCACTTAACTCTCCTTTTTCTATTGTACTTCCCTCTATTTTTTTCTCACTAGTGCAATCTCTCTCAATTGAGCCTTTATTTTTATTTTTTTGAATAGCTTCTTTTTCTTTTCTTTTTTTAAACTCTCAGCCTCCCCTTTTTTTTATTCTTTCATGGCTTTTGAAAGCCTCATTTGATCCTCATGAACCTCCTTTGGTTTTAGAGGTGCCAAAACAAAGGCTTGATCTCCCATCCTGAATAAGTACCTATTCTTGTAGCCATTATGGATCTTATGCCTATCATATTGCCAAGGCTTCCCCAACAATATGTGACCTGCCTGCATTAATACTACATCACATAAAACCCCATCAGAATACCTCCCAATGGAGAATCCAACCTTCACTTTCTTGTGTACCCTTACTTCTCCACACTCATTGAGCCATTGTAGCTTATATGGGCTAGGATGTTTAATAATAGGCAACCCCAACCTCCACCAAGATTGTACTAGCTACATTTGTACAACTCCCTCCATCAATTATCATACTACACATCTTACCATTGATTAAGCAACGTGTATGGAAGATATTTTCCCTCTGCTCATCTACTTCTACCTTCTCCTGCACATTAAGAGCAAGCCTAACCACAAGGGCTTCGGCTTAGACAAGTTCTTCTACCTCCACATCACTATAATCCTCAAGCTCATGCATTTCTTTCCTATCACTCTCCTGGGACTCAATTCCCCCATCATCTCTCAAAAACATAACCTTTCTATTTGGGCATTATAAAGCAATATGACTAAATCCTAAACACTTAAAACATTTAATGCTAGAATGCTTACCAGAAGAAGCTTAGGTGTTAGGTGTACCTTTAGAGTCAAACCCGACATTCAGCCTTTTGGGTGTCTCCTTGAAGTCTAGTCCCTTATTTTTTGACTTCTCCTCTCTTTTGGACCATTTTGAACTCCATGATTGGCTAGAATTTGCCCCACTCCTTGCTGCCACTCCAACTTTGATTTGCTTTTCCATCTTAATGGCCATGTTCACCATATCCTCAATCTCTATATAGTGTTGCAATTCTACCACATTAGCTATCTCCCTGTTCAAACCACTCAAGACCCGTGCCATGGTTTCCTTTGAGTCCTCCTCTATATTGGCTCGGATCATATCTATCTCCATCTCCTTGTGGTAGTCCTCCATTGATTTAGACGCTGAGTGAGTCTTTGAAGTTTCTTATGCATCTTCCTATAATAGTAAGAAGGCACAAACTGCTTCCTTATGCATGCCTTTATATCGTCACAGGTAGTAATTGGTATCTCCTTATTTCTCCTCCTGGATGTCACCACTTTATCCCACCATATTAGTGCATAATCAATAAATTCAACAGCGGTTATCTTTACCTTTTTATCTTCAAAAAAATTGTGGCACTCAAAAACTAAGTCCACCTTCCTTTCCCACTCTAAATAAGCCTCTGCACCATTCCTTCCCTTGAAGTCTAGGATCTGCATCTTGATGGATTTAAGGTCTCCATCTCTCCTATTAAATAGCTCAACTCTCTGAGCTCTCCTAGGTCTATGTACCTCAAACTCTTTCTCCTCCTCAAAGTCTTCTTCCTCTGATTCATACCGAGGTGGTGGTTGCTGCTGGCGTACACCTGCACGCCTCCCCTAAGGTTCCTCATGTCTCCCTTGTTTGAGCTCGTCCATATATCCCCTAATCTCAATTAAGGCTAGATTGAACCTCTCAAATTGTTACTGCATGGCTTTCAAAGTGAAAGCGATATTTGTATCTCTCCCTTGACTGTCATCATTACTTCCTTCCTATGACATTGTAAATAAAATGATATACCTGCAAAACAAGGTTAATAATAAACAACCTCACATACTCCCTCACGTGTTTCCCTCAAAATGATGTCACTCCCCTCGTGTTTATCCCTCAAATAAGCTCACACACTCTTTCCTTTTACCACTCAAGTGATGTATTTAAAGTTATTTTTTGGAAATCAATTCAGCAAAACTAAGCAAACAACAAGCAACACAAATTAATTGGAAAGAACAAGTAAATCCTAACAAGAAACGAAATAAAAAAAATTCTAGAAGCAAAGTAATGCACAAATAGAAATAAAACATTATATTAATACACGGATGGAAAAGATGTGTATGTAATGATTTTTGTTTATAATTGAACAATATGAATGCAAGATTGTCCAATTCAATGTAATGGAAGCAAAGAAAGGCACAAACAAGAAAGTAAACTAAGAATAAAAGAAAGACACTCAATATATTGTAAAATTCAATAATGAAGTGAATCACACGTTAATACAACACTTAGAAATGATATTAGAATGCACGAGAAGGGGGGGGGGGGTTGAATTGTGTATTCCCCTTTTTAACACTTTTCATAACAA
>JANIHY010000004.1:56272272-56282378 GCA_027479065.1 Erythroxylum brevipes | reverse complement strand
AAAATCTCTGTGTTCAACATCTCTTAACTTTCTTTACTATTTACTTGTATTCTGAATTAAGCAAGTTAATTGTTTGTTAATAAAGAAGAGTAAACCGAAAAAGTGTACACAATTCAACCCCCCCTTCTTGTGTGTTGATTATCATTATACTAACTTGTGATTCATTTCAATTGGTATCAGAGCAAGGTGTCCAAGAATCATTCTAATCAAGTGTGGACAAAAGACAATGGGAGAATCACATACCTACATCGCAGAAGGAGCCTCAGTCACTAGACCTCCAGCATTCAATGGAGAAGACTACCATTACTGGAAAGACCGAATGCGGTTGTTCATTGAATCTACTCATCTAGATCTATGGGACATAATAGAAAGCGGACCATACATTCCTATAGATGAAGATGGGAATGATATTCCACGTGCAAAATGGACTTTAGATCAAAGATCAAGATTTCAACTCAACTCAAAGGCGAAGTTCTTCTTGAGTTGTGCACTAAGCAGAAGCGAGTACGACAAAGTACATGGATGCGATACAGCAAAAGAAATGTGGGACACTTTGTCTATTGCGCATGAAGGCACAAGTCAAGTAAAAGAATCAAAGATCAGCATTCTTGTACACCAATATGAACTGTTCAAGATGAAGGACGAAGAATCCATTGATCAGATGTTCGGAAGATTTCAAACGATCGTGAATGGATTAAAGGCCCTCGGAAGAACGTACAACAATCAAGATCATGTTCGAAAGATCTTGAGAAGTTTACCAAAGAGGTGGAGACCTAAGGTAACAGCGATACAAGAAGCGAAAGACTTGAGTGTGCTGAAACTTGATGAGCTGCTTGGATCGTTGAAGATTCATGAAGTGGAACTTGATGCTGAGGATAAGCCGAGGAGAGACAAGTCCATTGCATTAAGAGCCGGACAAAAGAATCAGAAATTCCACAAGATGGCAAAGAAAAGTTCGTCAAAAGCGCTGAAGATTGAAGAATGTAAAGAGGATAATCCTACTGAGACTGAATCAGACTCGAGTGAGGATGATGACGAGCTATCTTTTATCTCAAGGAAGATAAGGCGCATGTGGAAGAAGAAACCCAGAGGCAATGTAACTTTACGGAAGAACGTAAAAGATGACGGAAAGAATGAAAAGCCTGCTGTTACGTGCTATGAGTGCAACAAACCTGGCCATTACAAGTCAGAATGTCCGATGATCAAAAAGAAACCCAAAAAGAGTAGAGACACCAAGAAAAGCATGATGGCTACATGGGAGGATCTAGATTCGTCTGAATCAGATACCAACTCAGAAGCATCTGAACATGCCAATATTTGTTTGGTAGCTGAAGAAGAAGAAAGTGATGAGGAGGTAACTTCTGATTATGATAATCTACAACATGCATATTCAGATTTACTGGAAGACTCGCATGCTATTCTAAAACAGTATAAACTGTTGAAGAAAAAGTATGTAGAGAATCTTAAACATACACAGAAAGTAGAATCTGAAAATGAAAGATTAGTAAAACAGATAGATCAGATTAAGAAAAATGGAGATACAGAAAAAACTGAGGAAATCCAGCAGTTGAAGCAAAGGATTAACTCTCTCTCAGCTGATCTAGCTACTTTCACAGAAAGCACGAGAAAAATGAATGATATGCTAGGGAAGTGTAGACACCCTAGTGATAAAACTGGTCTAGGGTATACTAATAATAAACCACAGACTAGGAATAAAGCACCTATGCATGGAAAGCATAAGCATAGTGTTCAAAATCGGTTTTGTCAACAAAATCATGCATTGCACTATCACTCTGTATATTTCACTAACCCTCGAGGACCCAAAAGATTTTGGGTACCTAAGAATCATATAAAATCTCCTGCAGACATCCTTCCCTGGACAAAGAAGAAGCAGCAAACACCATTGGTATATGGACAGTGGTTGCTCGCGACATATGACGGGAAGAAGGTCTATGTTCCTAGATCTTCAGTATAAAAAGGGAGGATCAGTAACCTTTGGCGACAACCAGCAGGGCAAGATCATTGGGATTGGTAAAATTGGTAAGAATTCCCATGCATGCATTAAGAAAGTACTGCTAGTTGAAGGTCTAAAGCATAATTTGATTAGCGTCAGTCAATTGTGTGACTCTGGTTTTGAAGTAATATTCAATCAGGATTCATGTAAAGTCAAGAACAAAGACGGATCCATATTTTTCTCTGCCAAGAGACAAAACAATCTTTACAAAATTGATTTGGAAGATTTTGAATCTCAAAATATTTCTTGTTTTCTTTCAACTGAAGAAGAAAGACTGATCTGGCATAAAAAACTAGGTCATGTCAGTTTTAAACACATTTCAAAGTTGTTGAAACACAGCTTAGTAAAAGGTTTACCAAAAATCAGTTTTGACAAGGATCTATTTTGCGAAAGTTGTCAAAAAGGAAAACAGATTAAAACTTCGTTTTCTTCTAAAAATATTATAACTTCTTCTAGACCACTAGAATTGTTACATATGGATCTATTTGGTCCAACAAGGACATTAAGTCTTGGCGGTAAGAAATATGGACTTGTTATTGTAGATGACTTTACAAGATTCTGTTGGATACTGTTTTTGTCACATAAAGATGAGTCTTTCAAATGCTTTAGAAATCTGTCTAAGAGGTTACAGAATGAAAAAGGAATGTCGATAGCCAGCATAAGAAGTGATCATGGTGGTGAATTCGAGAATGAGAAGTTTAGAGTATTCTGTGAAGAAAATGGAATTTTCCATAACTTCTCTGCCCCAAGGACTCCGCAGCAGAATGGAGTTGTTGAAAGGAAGAATAGGACGATTCAAGAGATGGCAAGGACAATGCTGTGTGAGATGAATCTTTCCAAGTATTTCTGGGCAGAAGCTGTGAATACAGCTTGTTACATTCAGAATAGAGTTTTGTTGCGACCCTTGTTGAAGAAAACTCCTTATGAGTTGTGGAAGGGAAGGAAACCAAATATATCCTATTTCCATCCTTTCGGGTGCAAATGCTCTATACTAAATTCAAAGGAAGCTTTGGACAAGTTTGATTCAAAGAGTAATTCTGGAATATTCTTAGGCTATTCATCGACTTCAAAGGCATATAGAGTTTATAATCTCACTTCTAAGACTGTAGAAGAAACCATCCATGTCAAGTTTGATGATAGTTCAAAAATCAGCAATGAAGGAGATTCAGACAATGAAGATGAGATGATGCCAGAAGATGATAGTAAAAAAGATTCATCATCAGAAGTCTTAGCTGAGAAGAAAGACATTTCGGAGATGATAGGATTGAAAAGAGATTGGAAATATAAAAGTTCTCATCCTGAAGAGTTGATTATCGGAGAAACCTCAGAAGGTGTTAGAACAAGATCCAAATTCAGAAGAGAAGCAAATGTTGCGTTCATATCTGAAGTAGAACCTAAGAAGATTGATGAAGCTCTGAAAGATGAAGCATGGATATTGGCTATGCAAGAAGAGCTGAATCAGTTTACTAGGAATAATGTTTGGTCTTTAGTTCCAAAACCTTCAAAGAAATCCATTATTGGAACAAGATGGGTGTTTAAGAATAAGTTAGACGAAACTGGAAGAGTTAGTCGAAACAAAGCAAGGTTGGTAGCACAAGGATATAACCAACAGGAGGGTATAGACTATAATGAAACTTATGCTCCAGTAGCGAGACTTGAAGCCATTAGGATTTTGCTGGCATATGCAGTCTGTCATGACATAAAGCTATTTCAAATGGACGTTAAGAGTGCGTTTTTGAATGGCTTTATAGATGAAGAAGTTTATGTTAAGCAGCCACCAGGTTTCGAGGATACTAAGTTTCCTGATCATGTCTATAGACTTCATAAGGCGTTGTATGGACTGAAGCAAGCTCCTAGAGCTTGGTATGATCGTCTAAGCACCTTTCTCATAGAAAATGGGTTTAGTAGAGGTCAGGTAGATAAAACCCTTTTTAGGAAGAATTTTAATAAAGATTTTATTATAGTACAAATATATGTTGATGACATTATTTTTGGTGCTTCATCTGAAAAATTGTGCATTAATTTTGAGAACATGATGAAAAATGAATTTGAAATGAGCATGATGGGTGAATTAAAATTCTTTCTTGGTCTGCAAGTAAAGCAAACCAAAGACAAGATTTTTATTCATCAACAGAAGTATGTAAAAGAACTTCTGATCAAATTTGATATGCATAAGGTCAAGTCCATGACCACCCCGATGCATCCTTCGAACCTATTGTCAAAAGATGAGAATGGTAAGAAGGTGGATCAAACCCTTTATAGAGGGATGATTGGTTCTTTGTTGTATCTTACAGCAAGCAGACCTGATATATTATTCAGTGTATGTTTGTGTGCAAGATTCCAGGCCGATCCTAGAGAGTCTCATTACATAGCTGTTAAAAGAATTTTGAGATATCTCGCAGGTTCTACTGATCTTTCCTTGATGTATGAGAAAGGTAAAGATTTCAGGTTAGCCGGATATTGTGACGCAGACTACGCCGGAGATAGGATCGACAGAAAGAGCACAAGTGGTGGTTGTCACTTCCTTGGTCCAAATCTGATATCATGGTCAAGCAAGAGGCAAAGTTCGATAGCACTGTCGACTGCCGAGGCAGAATACATGTCAGCTGCAAGTTGCTGTTCGCAAATATTGTGGATAAAATATCAGCTGAAAGATTATTCAGTAGAAGAAGAACAGATCCCAATCTATTGCGACAACACCAGTGCAATAAGTTTGTCAAAGAATCCAATACAACATTCGAGGGTGAAGCATATTGAAGTGAGACATCATTTTCTGAGAGATTATGTGCAAAGAAGAGTTGTCAACCTACAGTTCGTAGAAACGAAGTATCAGTGGGCAGACATATTTACCAAACCTCTGAATGAAGAGCGTTTTACAGAAATCAGACGGAACCTCAATATGGTGATGTTAACGGAGCATTCGTCTGGTTTTTCATAAAGAAGAGACAGACAGACGGAGAGTTAACGGACCATTCATCTGATTTTTCAAAACATTAAGATAGACAGACGGAGGAGTTAACGGTTCAATCATCTGGTTTTTTAAAAAAATATACAAGACAGTAGAACGGCAGAATTAACGACGTCAGACGGTTTCAGATAAAAAGCGTCTCTCACAAGAAAGAGTTTTTGGAGGGAAAAACTGTCAGATCATCGAGAAGTACAATCGTTCTAGAATTCGCTATAAAATCCCTAACACTGACTATTGGGATTTCTACCGAGTTTTAAAAAAAAAACTGCTAGTTTTCTCAAACCTCTTTGAAATTACTTCAAGAAGTTCCTACTCAATCAGAATCAGCAAGATGAATGTCAAGCCTATTTTGAGAGTTGATCCAGGATCGAACTGGGGAAGATTAGTAAACTTCGGAGAACTAAAAAAGGAACAGATGGATATAGAGCCAGAGATTATTGCGGCTGGATGGAGAAACTTCTTTCAAATACGAGAAGAAGTCTATCTCAAGGAAGTTTATGAGTTCTGGAAGAATACTCAATCGGTAAACGATACAATCGTGTCGCATGTAGACAAATACTCTGTGATAATAACAAAGGATTTACTGGAGAAAGTCACTGAGTGCCCGACAGATGGAGTTCAACTCACTAACAAGGCGAAATGGATGACCAAGCTAAAGATGAATGAAGAAGAAGTCGGTCGTCAACTTTATGGACACAATAACCCAACTGAAAGGAGAGCCTCATGGCTGGTGCCGAAGGCTAGGGTACTGTTCTATATTTTGTGTGATTGTGTGTTACCAAGAAAAGGTTCACGACATCAGGTTACTACACTGGATGAACAATGTATTCTTCATCTACTGAATCATCATCCAATAGATTTACCATTCTTGATTTATCATTACATGGTGAAATCAATAAAGGATACGAACACTTTGCCTTATGGGATGTTGTTAACAAGAGTGTTCAGAAATGCTGGCATCAGATTGGATTGGGGAGTCAGACAGAAGATATCTGTTAAAAGCTACATTGACTCATCAACAATTGCTAAAATGGGTCTGAGATTTTCAGACAAGACAGAAACAGAATCTTCAAGGGAAGTAAGAATTGAGGGGGAGCATTTTCAGAAGAAGTCTCCTATGAGCAAATCAAGGTCACATTCTCAGGAATCCAAGTCAAGTGGTGTTCGATTCTTTGAGTCAGGTGATTTAAAGCGTAAAGGAGAACCTCTAGCTAGTGACGTTCCAAAACAAGCCAAAAGGTCACCAAGAGTGAGAACTGAGCAACAGAAAGACGACAAGCAATCCAGAGAAACAACTAAATCGAAGCATTCTGAATTGCAAAAACCAAAATCTACCAAGTCGTTGGCATCTATTCTACAAGAAGAATCAGTCAGAAAGGCTGCAGAAGTGGGAAAAGAACGAAAGATAGGTTCTGAGAAGCTAAAGACGCAACCTAAAAGGTCACCAAGGTTGAAGAAAATGAGTGCAAGAAAAGTAGGAAGTCCAACAACAGAACCAGAGTCTAAGAAGGTTAGGCAAGAAATATCTGTTGTTGATACTGTTGATTTTGCTCAAGTTAATACGGAAGCTGTTATTGGTAATCTTAAGGATAGTCACAATGTCCTTAACAATCCAATTTTTGAAGAAGAAACAAACAGAGCCTTAGTGACTTCCCTATGGAGGGATACCCTGTCACATGGGAGCATGGACGGGACTCGAGTTCTCTCATTGAAGTCCTAGATGTCGAAAACTGGTTCAGGAAGTTTGGGATGTAAATCATGACTTGGAATTACTGGCACGCCTCAATACATGCAGTGTTGCACTTGATCCTTGGGGTACAAACTTGCGTAATGCAGATTAGCAACTGTTGGTTGATTGTAGATACACTATGAACACCCTGCGGAGTTCTCAGGATCCGATTGATATGGTTCACTTTGTGGCTGCCAAATGAACGTTTCATGAATTGCTTCATGCTCAAAAGATCTGTTGGAAACAGCGATCTAAGATATGTTGGCTGAAAGAAAGCGACAAAAATACGCGTTTCTTCCACATTGCAACTACTAACAGATTTAAGAAGAATCAGTTCTCTCGATTGAAAGATGTGACTGGTACTTGGGTGGAGCATGGCTCGGCTTAGGAAAATTTAGTCATAGGTTACTTTTCTACACTTTTTACTACTAATTTGGGTGCAGTTGAATCAGTACTCGAACATGTTCCTGTGTGTGTTTCTCTTGCGATGAATGCTGATCTTATGACTCCTTATACTATGGATGAGATTAAATTGGCAGCTTTTAGTATGAAACCTGACAAAGCCCTTAGGCTTGATGGCTTTAATCCTGTGATTTACCAGCAACATTGGGATATTGTTGGACCTTCGATTTGTAATGTTTGTATACAATATTTGACTCAGGGTTCTTACTGCCTTGAATAATACTTTCCAAGTGCTTATTCCAAAAAAAGACCATGCCAGAAGATATGGGAGATTTCAGGCCGATCGCCTTATGTAATGTTGTTTACAAGATCATGAGCAAAGCTATAGCTAATCAATTGAGAAGAATCCTGTAGGCTTTTATTTCTCCTTCTCAGTGTGCCTTTGTTCCTCATCGTAGAATTCAGAACAATAGTATCATTGCCTTTGAACTAATGCATTTTTTCTTGCATAAGAGAAGTGGGAGGGATGGCTATGTAGCTCTAAAAATGGATATCTCAAAAGCTTATGATAGGCTTGAATAGAGTTACATCACGGCACTGCTTGATAAAATGGGTTTCAGTCAACAATGGATTAGTCTTGCTCTGGCCTGTATCTCGACAGTGGCGTATTGGGTTCTACATCAAGTTCAGCATCTCGGTTCGATTACTCCATCTACAGGCATACAGCAGGGCGACCCTCTCTCTCCCTATTTATTCATTTTGTGTGCTAAGGGCTTATCCAGACTGATTCAATCTCGTGCGCATCCAAGGACTTGGCATGGTTGCTTTATGGCCCGCGGGACTCCTTCTATTGACCATCTCTTTTTTTTGTAGATGATAGTCTACTTGCTTTCACGGCGATTAGTGGGGAGTCTACTATAGTTAAAGAAGTGGTAGAGGCCTAATGCTCAAGCCTCCGATCAACATATCAATTTAGTGAAGTCTTCTTTATGCTTCTCTAAAAATGTTCCAACTCCAATTCGACATCAAGTCTGCGGAGTCTTTAGGGTAGAAGAGAAAGTAGACTTCGGTATCTATTTGGGCCTACCTACTCAGGTGGGACTAAACAATAGGGAGGTGTTAACTTCATTAAAGATCGGGTTTAGAGGAAGTTAACCTCATGGAAGCGGAACAACTTGTCTAATGCGGGGAAAGCAATCATGCTCAAAATACTCGTGCTTGCATTACCAAATTATGTTATGAACCTTTTCTTGCTACCCAAGACTCTCTGCATGGAGATTCAGCGTATGATGTGTCGTTTTTAGTGGGGTCCTGACGCACGACATGGTCGAGGTATTAACTGGATGAGTTGGGAACAAATGTGTAAATCGAAATTCATAACTGGGCTTGGCTTTAAGAAAATACGAGACTTCAATCTCTTTATGGTAGGAAAACAAGCATGGAGGATTTTTAAGGACCCAAATTCGATCGTCGCGAGGTTATTGAAAGCCAAATACTTTCCATCTACTAGCTTCCTTACCTCGACTCTCGGCCATAACCCGAGTTTCATATAGCGGAGCTTTTGGGAGAGTAAGCCCTTACTCAAGGAGGGTACTTGTCTACGGGTTGGCTCTGGCACCTCTATCTCTATTTGGGAGGATTCTTGTCTGCCATCTACGGCATCTATGAAAATCAAGACGACACGACCTGCTGCTACAGATTTGTTACTAGTATCGGACCTCATAGAACATCACTGATGGAAGTCTGAAGTTATATCCCAGGTGTTTGAACCTCCGGATGTCGCTGTCATATTATCAATCCCTCTAAGCCGATCTGGTGGAGAGGATGATTGGATTTGTTGTTTTGATTAAAAAAAAGGATTGTTTACTGTAAAAAGTGTGTACCGTCACTTGCTCTTTATCTAGCCAAACCAACAACAACAGGTACAAGTTCGCATGTAGAGGAAGGTTTGGTCGTTGCATGTTCCACCTAAATGCCTTAATTTCATTTGGAGGGCTTTGAATGCTACCATTTCTTGTGTGACACTGCTCAAACGTCATAATCTTCAAGTTGAAGGCCTCTACCCCTTCAGTCAATCTTGTGAGGAAGATGAAATTCATGTGCTAGTGTACTGTGAATATGTGAGGGATTGTTGGCTATCTTCTGCAGTCGGATTTCGCTTCAACCACTGTGTGTGATTTAATGATTGGTTTGAGACCATGATCGATGTGCTCCAAGGATTTAATTTACAGATTTTGATAGTGACTTTATGGGCAATCTAGGAAGCCTGAAATGCACTGTTTTGGAAAGACAAAAGAATGACCCCGCTGCAAGTTGTTAGACGTGCGACTAACTTCCTACATAGTTGGCTATAAGCTAATAAGTCCCCCACTCCCACTGTTGTTTCCTCGACCCAAGAGAGATGGTCTAAACCAGCTCATGGACTCCTCAAAATGAATATAAATGGAGCCCTTTTTTACGATCCTTTTATTGGCGTAGGTATTGTTGTGTGTAACTCTCTTGGATCTTTTGTTAGCACTATGCAAGTAACTATACCTGGCAATTTTGATGCAAAAATTGTTGAGGTTATGGCCATTCGAGAAGCCTTGAGCTGGATTAAAGACATAGGGTGGTCTTCTACTATTATGGAGTCAAATGCTCAATCTTGTGTTCGGGCTATTTTGGATCCTAACTATCATGATGTTTCTGCTTTTGGTTTCCTAGTTTCAAACTGTAGATCCCTTCTTACTGAGTTAAGAGATGTGCGATTAGTCTTCGTTCGTAGGTCTGCAAATAGAGTAGCTCATAGGCTGGCTAGAGCTGTTGCCATTTCGACGGCCAAGGTGATTTGGTCCCATCAATCACCTATGTGTATTTTTTAGCTTATTTGGCTTGAAAGCTAATAACAGCTATTACCTTCCTTTTCAAAAAGAAAATATTTCGAGAAACTCCTAAAGATAAAAATATATATACGAAAAAGATAATAAAATGTGCCACTCTAAAAGGAAGTTCAC
>JANIHY010000004.1:56230975-56250571 GCA_027479065.1 Erythroxylum brevipes | reverse complement strand
TTTAATACCGACTGAATATTTTAAACTTTAAATTTTTTGCTTAACTTCTGATTTTTTAAACATTGGATGTAAAAATGCTTTTGGACATTAAATCTCAAAAGAAATAAAAATTATATATTAACTATTTTTTTAAAATTGATCTAATTTGGGAGAATTTTAAATATTTTATAAGGTCACATTCACAAAATAATTTCTTTCAAATAATTGACGAGTTTCTTAAAGATTTTTAAGTGTTGACGGGCGAACTTGAGTTATATAAAAATTTTAAAAATTGTAAGTAATTGATTTTCTTAAATATTTATAATATAAAACTTTAAATAATTACTTAAATTGGACTTCTCATTTAATTTTTATTTTTAAATAATTTATTTAGTACATATGTACCATCGAAAAGTGACGTTTTCCTCCGATATAACGATTTAAGAAGTCATTTAACTAAAACAAAAAGACTTACGCTTCAGTTAAACTTGGTGGGCTTCATGTTTAGCTTTAGAGCCCAAAGATGACACGTAATCGTACAAAGCCCAAAGCCTTTTCCAATAGTGCACGTCAGCTTACACCAATCAAAATCGCCCATCTCTTAATCTGTCTGAACAAACATGACACTTGTCTTGTTGCTACGTGGCACGATCTTGCATGAGTGGGTCCTACTATTTATCCACTTGTTTTTGATATAAATAAGTCCGCGTTTCTTTTTTAACTTACGAAGTATTATAAAAGGCTCCAATTATACGAAGACATTTTTAAACTACCCACATTTAGATTAATCTCCGCTCGAATTGAATAAGTTCCTAATGAGAGATAAAACTCTAACCTCAAATTTTAAATAGCTTCATATATAAAAGAGTTCGAACCCACGACCTCACTTAAATCTAAAGAACCCTTTAAAAAAAAAAGTCTTATTTTATTTTATTTTTTTCTTTAAAATTTTTAAATCTGAACCGCGAGCAGAGCTTCTTCATCTCTCTGGTTTTTTACCGCCCTCTGCGTTTCCGCTTCAAGTAGTCGTTTACGGAGAATCTAAAACCCTTGCCCTAACGCTTATCTTCTGAACCTTCGTTTATCGAATGAATCAAATTTATGGGTAACAAAAGCTCAATTCGTTAACCTCAGATCTATAAGATCCAGAATCTAACTCAAAAAGTTCCTTCTCGCGGTTGTTGGTTTGGGTCGAATTCCAGGGAACTTGTGTTTGGGCTCGATCAAGAGGCTGTGTTTGAATTGATTTTTCAGGCTGTATAGGGTAGCCTTGATGGATTTGGTAGACCGGCTTTAGCGGTTATTGACAGTTACTTATTTTTTCGTAAATAATGTACTTTTTTGTTCTAAGTTTCTCTGGAGCCAAAAGCCGATTCAAGTCCAAACAACGAAGCACTGTTGGTGTAATAATGTACATTACTATTCAATTTGTCTCGTGGTTTTACGGTTTTCGGGTAAGTTTGGAGTTTGTCCATGGGAGAAAGTGTAATTTGTGCGGAAATGGCCTCGGATGTGAATTTTGAGAAAGCTAATACTTCGGATAACGAGTTTCTGGTATCTGGCACACAGTAGGAAGCGTTTCCCTATATGAAAGAGGCAAAAGAAGTGTCAACTGAGGGTATTAAGTCTGAAGTTTCGAGTCGCATAGTTTTGCCTAGAGAAAATGCTTCGAGTTGTCACGAGATTACTAACCACCGGTCTGACTTGTTACGAAGTTACCAAGTGGGTCGTGGTAGGGAAACTTACACGTCTTCTGGAAGTTCGAGTCCTGTAGAAGCCCTGAGTGAGGAAGAGCCGCCGATTAGTGATAACACGGGAGGGCATGTCAGCATCAATCAGACTGATAACCCTGGTTCGGTTTCTGTTTGTCACGCAGTGTTGTAGATACTTAAGCATGTTAGTTCATCTGGGATTAGGAGGATTACTCTCAAAATTAGCGAAAGAAATGAAGATTATGACACCCAGACCGCTACTTTGGTGGCTGAACCTGCGACTAGTGCCATCGATCGAGGAGTGTCTTACACCGAAGAAGATGCAAGGGACTACTCTTCATGTAATCATTCCGGCGGAGAAGTTTCTGGAAGTATGGATGATTGTAGATATGATTCCAATATGGAGTCGAAGATATGTAAGAAAGTAGTTCCTCACAACTATCCTTCAAATGTTAGGAAGCTGCTGTCAACTGGCATCCTTGATGGGGCGAGGCTGAAGTATGTATCCCTTTCTCCAGCGGTAAGTAAGCATGGATTTTTCGTTGCTTTGATTGCGTACATTTTACTGATCGTCCAAAATCCTAATGTTTTTGTAATGATGTGCCAGCGGGAGCTAGATGGAATTATAGATGGTGGAGGGTACTTGTGCGGCTGTTCAATTTGCAATTTCTCCAGAGTAAGCTGGCGTGTTTTCTACTCTGATTGCACTTGCACAAATTGATTAACCATTTATAGTAATTGTGAGACTGAATTGTACCTGATAGGTTTATGAGGTTGAGCAGCATGCTGGTTTTAAGACTAGACATCCAAATAATCATATTCACCTAGAGAATGGGAGGCCAATTTACAATATTATTCAAGAAGTAAAGACTGCTCTGCCAAGTATGCTGGATGAAGTTGTGAAAGGCATGGCTGTTTCATCCATTAATGAGGAATTCTTCCAGGTTTGTAAAGGTCATAATGTTTGATTTATTGCATATTGTACTTGCTTATTGAGCCATTTTTGATAATTGTCGGAGTTGGTAATGTTTGTATTAATTTTGTCAAAAATCAATCCACTCAACAAATAATAATATCAAAAAGTATGGCCTATATGTATATGAATTCTTCATGCTCTTTTTTGATTAATCTTAATTGCATATGCAGCTAGTCTTCAGCCAACCAATCAAAAGGTTGGTCCAGATACAAGACATTACAGCAAGCTACCTTTGCCTTACTTTTTCTTAAGGTGAAACTTCCTATCGTCTACTTTCGTATCTAACCTTATATGCTAATTTATAGTTTTACCTTTCCCCTCTTTTTTCCTTTTCTATAAGCTGCCTGGAATCATTTGGCTGTATTACTTAATGTTTGGAGTAATTAATACTAAAAAGGTTTATGAAGTTCTAGCCTAGAACATTTTCCCTCTGCTTGATTCAACTTTTAGTAAATCCAATCCGGTTATTCCTGCTTTAATGCAAAGTGATACAATTTCCTGTAATGTGAATAAATGCTGCTTTACTGTAATTACAAGTGGCTAAGGTGTAAAAGGCAACTGTATCCTATTCTCTTCAATGTTGAGACACGTTAGATAGTTCCAAAAGTTTTTCTGCATTATAGAGCCGGGCACTTTCTATGACAAACATGTTCGAGGGAATGCATTTGATTGCATAATCTCTCCCTCAGATCTTTCGATTTCACTTTCTTACCTAGACATAACTTTACTTGTTCCTCTTTTATATTTTCCTGATTATTGAAGATTTCCCACTAACTTCTTGCGGTTCTGACTCTTGTTGGTTATTCTCCCATCTCTCGTTTATGGTCCTCTTTCTTAATCTCTCAAAATATACCCATGCTGATATCGTATGTCAAGATATATTTTATCATTTCCTGTTTCCCTTTCAATTGATTTTTCAGTTAATTTGAGTCGGATCTTTAATAGCCCACGCACACTGATATTGTTTGCCTTTCTAGATAGATTTTATCATAGATGCTATTTCTCTTTAGTGATCTGGGGCTATCGCTACTTCTCTGCTCTCGCAGTCCTTTTGTTTTAAGTCTAATGTGGTATGTAAACATCATAAGGATTCAATTGAGTGGCAGGAGAAGAAATATAAAGCGCCAAGGGGTTAATTTATTGAATAACTGCTTGATGTTCTTACAAAAGCCTTTAAAACTTTTATCTGGCGCAGGTTGCTTGTTTCTTCTAGATGCTGCTAGGCTTTAGTTGCAATTTCTTCTCTTGGAAATTTCGTAGATTGCAGCATTACGTTTATAGCTTAATTTCTAATAATTTTTTTGCTGAAAATTTTGTGAAATTTGCAGCCAGCCCAACCAAACCTTAGGAGAAGTGGTTGGCCAACTTCAAGTTTTTTCTACACAGTAAGTTTGTCAGAGCACTTTTATGAGTATTTCAGAAGAGCAGAGACGTGCATTGAAGCGGTCTGTCCCTCCCTCTCTATCTCTCTCTCAATAGAATGGGAAATAATAGTGAAAACAAGTTCTTATCTTTTTCTTGTTTGTATTTTAGCATTTTCTTTGTTTTTTTGCTTGTCAGCTTTTCCTATGTAAAGGTATCTGACTTATGTTCACAATACTGTCTTGTTCGTTGATGGGTTCATTGCACTCACAGACCAAGCTCCTATGAATCTGGGTTGGTGGCTAAACAAAAAAAAACACCAGAGGGTGGTTCAAAGAGAAGGTAATTACTGTTATACTAATCAAAATCTGTTTGTCTTGTTAAGTTCTACCTTGAATTATTTAACCTGGAGAAAATTGGCAGAGATAATGATCTTCACCGGCTACTTTTTATGCCTGATGGTCTTTCAGATGGTGCTGAATTAGCTTATCATGTAAAAGGACATGTAAGTTGTGTGTTTTGTAACCATGATATATGTATTCTTTTGGTCATCCTCTTGACCTAATTTGGTGATGCATTTTTTTTCAGAAAATACTAGGCGGCTACAAGCATGGAAATGGCATCTTCTGTAATTGCTGTGAAACAGAGGTAAGGTGATGAAGATGAACAGTCATAGTGGTTCGTGAAGTTTGCATGTGATGATTTAAGTTCAATCCTTTGATATCTCATACTATTCAATTATCTTTCTTTGCATGAATAGATCAGTCCGTCCCAATTTGAGGCACACGCTGGAATGGCTGCTAGGCGTCAACCGTGAGTAGCCTCTTAAAATTAGTTCTGACATCTTGATGATGTAAATTAGATCGATTTATCTCTACTCAAATAATTGTACCTTTTGCAGTTACCGTCACATTTACAGTTCCAATGGACTGACCCTCCATGACATAGCTATTTCACTGAAAAATGGAAAAAGCCTTACAGCTAGTGTGAACGATGATATGTGCACAAAATGTGGAGATGGGGGGAACCTAATATGTTGTGAAACTTGTCCTCAGGCATTTCATCCATGTATATCTTGTTTGCAGTTTATGTTATATCTTTAGTTATGTGTTATGTAATAGAATGCTTTTTTCAGTTTATTTCCCTTTGGCGTTCTTAGTCTTCTCAAATACTATATGGTTTTAATGTTCCTGTTCAATAGGTGTGTTGGCATGTTGTATTTGTATTTAACTCTTCTCACTGCTTCTCACCGAATAACTCTCATTGCAAAGGAACAATGTCTTATGTCATTTGGTTCTCTCACATTATTTTTGACTTGGTTGGATATTTTTGTGCTGCAGCATGCTTGGATTTGCAGTCAGTTGCCAAGGCTTCTTGGTGTTGTCCAAACTGTAATAAATTTGGCCATGGAGCAAAATCTATCATTATTCAATCGACTCGAGTTGTTAAAAGTCTAGAATCTGGAATCGGTGGCTGTGCTATTTGCAGGTTGGTTAATCCCTTGAGTGTTCTTACTGAATTGTAATCTTTCTGAATGGTGAGACTAGATTGATATAGCTGTAAGAAACTCTGGATATCATCATATTGGTTTATCATATGGTTGTGCTAAGGGCAAGTTTGGGAAATAAGTAAAATGATTGATGCTGTCATGGGATGGGATGATGGAAAAAGTAAAATAACAAAATTGAGGGTTTAGACAATTGACTGTTAGAGACTTAGAGGGTGTCATTGTTCAATTTCCTTTAGGAATTTTCTTTTGTTCCAGTATTTTTAATTACTCTATTGTTTTTGTTGATCATCAGTTTTTGTGTTTTTGTTTGTCTACTTTTTGATTTTTTGTGTTAGCCAATATTTTACATTTCCTGTTTTTTATTGTTCACTAGGGGCCATGATTTTCAGGCACAAACTTTTGGTGACCGAACAGTTATATACTGTGACCAAGTATGCCTTTCTTCATCATGAAAACAGAAGTTTTTTTCAGTTCTTTATTGTCTAGCTTATTTGGGTTTTGTTTTTTCTTCTTTCAGTGTGAAAAGGAGTTTCACATAGGTTGTTTGAGAGACAGTGGACGCTGTGATTTAAAAGTAGGTTTAATACTAACGTAGTTACTTTAGTGTAGTTGGTCTTGCAGTTGTGGTCACTGATACTTCTTGCATGATCACTCCAGGAGGTTCCTAAGGACGATTGGTTCTGCTGTGATTACTGTGATCAAATCCATGCAGTTTTAAAGGATTCTGTTAACAGTGGAGTACAGATGATTCCGTCGGAACTGTTAGATATCATAAATAGAAAACATGCTGAGAGAGGGTTATTACTTGATGAAGCTGCTGGTGATGTTCAATGGAGAATTTTGATGGGTAAAAGTCGCATTCGGAGAGATTTACTATCAGCAGCTACTGCAGTTTTCCAAGTAAGTAGTTAATAGTCTTGGACTTTTTGCGTGCTCCTTCAAGTTGTGAAGTACAACCCCTCTCACCCCTGCTTCCATGAACTTGGCTCAACTGACAACAGTGTATGCTTTTCAAGACAATCTTCTTCTCTCCAGCTTTTGGGATGGGCTCCATTTGTGTATTAAGACATGCTTTCGAAGTTGCTGAGGAGAGAGTTTTGATTGTGGATGATAGAACCTATAGGGGAGAGGATGACTTAGTAGATGAGCATAATAAGGGAAGGGATAAACCGGTAGTGTGGAAGGTATATTCTAGAAGAAAGAACAAGGGGCAGAAGGGTAGTGTAGGAGGGCAGTAGTATCAGCTGAGGTGGCAAAAGTAGTTAGCCAACAGAATGTACGGGAGAGGGGAATATTTGTGAGGGTCAGAGAGGGACAGGGGGTAGACAGAAAGAAGGTAAGAAAACTTGTGACAGCAGAGAGTAATACCTGCTGAGGAGCGATTTGCTCTGGTTTAGGGAAGACATACGGATATCATACTGTAGTGAGCTATATGCATTACATTTTATTGAATTAATACAAAAACCTCTAGTGATCTAAGACTAGAGTTCTATCATTGGTCCGACCTGCCGGATCCTCATCGGAAGGACGAATAGTCTACATCTTCTTGTTTTTAATCCCAAGTCCGAGACCCATCTTCATGCCACCGAAGATGTCCGACAGAGTTGAGCTATTGGAATCTCGTATGGCCAGTCTTGAAGCAGGGGTAGAAGAGATGCAATCATCAATGCGTGAGGCCATGGGGGAGATGCAGCGGGCATTGTTGGTAGAGATGAATAAACTTTTGGGTAAGCGTCCCGAGGAGGGACAAGGCAGTGAGAGTTATGAGAGGAGGCCGAATCCACTAGGAGACAGGGATAATCCGCATCCTGAACAGAATGTGCAGTCGGAGCATTCCTTGGGCAATATGGAAGAGTATCGGATGTCGGTGAGAAAGGTCGACTTACCTATGTTTGATGGGTCTGACCCAGTAGGATGGATCAGCCGCGCCGAAATTTATTTCGAAGTCCATGGTACGTCGGAGGAGGTGAAGATTAAGCTGGCCCTATTAAGCATGGAGGGATCAACCATTCACTGGTTCAATCTTCTCCGAGAAACTGAAGTAGAGCTAACATGGGGAAAGTTGCAGCAGGCTTTAATCGACAGATATGGAGGTAGAAGATTTGAGAATCCCTTTGAAGAACTCTCGGATTTACAACAGATGGGCACTATCGATGAATACATTGAGGCTTTCGAATTTGTGTCTTCTCAGGTTGGAGGTCTACCGGAAGCACAACTGATGGGCTACTTCATTAGTGGGTTGCGCAAGGAGATTCGACGACGGGTGCGTACATTCAGCCCGACAAATCGAGCTCAAATGATGAAGGTGGCAAGGGCTGTGGAGGAAGAGATGTACGGGGACCAAAGGGGCTGGGACTCCTTCCACCCACGAACTCGCACATGGCAGAACCGAGGAGAGATCGGCTTCAACAAGGGAGGGACTGGGTTCAGAAGCCACAGTCGGTGCCAACCCTCTTTTATCGAGTCGGGTTCTTCCAACACCGTGGGTTATGGAGCGGGTCGGGTCCGAACCGAACCACCACGGGTCATCGATTTCAGCCCAAATTGTCGACCCTAGACGCCGGTTCCCACAATGCGACGCCGACCAGACCAGAAGAAGGGGATCGACGGAGCTCCATGGGAAGAAATCGGGGTTTGAGACATATTTCGTACTCGGAGTTGATGGATCGCAAGGCCAAGGGCTTGTGTTTTCGGTGTGGGGAAAAATTTCATCCCCTCCATCAATGTTCAGAACGACAACTTCGGTTGTTAATATTGGACGAAAACGATACCCTAAACGACGATGGGGAGATCATCGCCATTGAAGGAGAGGCTTCGGAGGAGGAAGAAGATGCGCTGGAGTGTAGAGCTATGGGTGTGTTCGGAATCCATCAGGTAAGGTTATCGGAGAGTAAAACGATGAGGATTGAAGGAGAAATTCGTGGGGTTCCTATTGTCGTGTTGATTGACAGTGGTGCAAGCCACAATTTTATCTCACCCGAACTCGTTAACGGGTTGGGATTATCAGTGACGAAGACAAAGAATTTGGGAATTCGCTTGGGTGACGGCCATAAGGTTTCCACAAATAAGAAATGTTTGGCAATTCCCATTCGGATGGAGAACTTAGAATTAAAGGTGGACGCATATGTGCTGGAGTTAGGGGGCATGGACATCATTTTGGGAATAGCTTGGTTACAGACATTGGGGAAGGTTATTGTCGACTGGAAGGAGAGGACTATGCAGTTTCAATACAAGGGAGAGACTGTGGTATTGTGTGGAAATGCCAATTTCAGATCAGTCCCAAGGGGAGGAAGTCAGTATTTGGAAGAGCCAGCTTCCTTACATAGCCTATTAGAACCTTTCTCGGGTGAGTCTCATGAAGCAAAGGCGAGGGCAGCCTTAGAAATTCAGTCATCTAAGCTGAAAACATCTGAACAAGGGGAGCTAGACAGGGTGTTAGACCAATTTGCAGGGGTCTTTCAAGAGTTGAAAGGACTACCTCCCGAGAGGAGACATTCCCATGCAATTGTCCTACAGCCGGGACAAGGACCTATCAGTGTAAGACCCTATCGTTACCCTCATCATCATAAAGATGAGATCGAGAGACAAGTCCGACAGATGCTGCAAATGGGAATTATTCGGCAAAGCTCAAGTGCTTACTCTAGCCCAGTTATTCTAGTACGGAAGAAGGATGCGACTTGGCGAATGTGTGTCGATTATCGAGCACTAAATAGGGTTACAATACCTGATAAGTATCCTATTCCTGTGGTGGATGAGCTATTGGATGAACTCCACAATGCTCATGTTTTTTCTAAGATAGACCTCAAGTCGGGTTATCATCAGATTAGGGTGGTGGAAGAAGACATACACAAGATTGCTTTCTGGGCCCACAACCGGCATTACGAATTCCTGGTAATGCTGTTTGGTCTAACCAATGCACCAGCAACTTTTCAGGCTGCAATGAATGATATTTTTCGATCATTTCTTCGGAAATTTGTGTTAGTTTTCTTCGATGATATTCTGGTCTATAGTGCAGATTGGAGTTCGCATCTTTCTCATTTGTCCATGGTTTTGGAGGTTTTGCAAAACAACCATTTTGTGGCTAATCAACAGAAGTGCAATTTCGGGAGACGGACAGTGGAGTATTTGGGGCATTCTATTTCAGGGAATGGAGTAGCCGTGGATTCGGCAAAGATCAGTAGCGTGTTGACTTGGCCTATTCCCAAGAATGTTAAAGGGGTAAGAGGATTCTTGGGTTTAACAGGGTATTATCAGAAGTTTATTCAGAATTATGGAAAAATAGCCAAACCACTGACTGAGTTGACAAAAAAGGAAGGGTTCCATTGGAATGCTGCTGCTTTAGAGGCTTTTGAGGCTCTCAAACAAGCCTTAACAACATCCCCGGTTTTAGCTCTTCCTAATTTCTCTCTGCCTTTTGAGATTGAGTGTGATGCCTCAGGTAATGGAGTGGGAGCAGTTTTGATGCAGAGTCGTCGGCCCATTGCTTATTTCAGCAAAGCTTTCTCAGCTAGGAATCTCTCCAAATCAGCTTATGAGAAGGAATTGATGGCCTTGGTGTTGGCAGTGAATCATTGGCATCATTACTTGCTAGGGCGTTCCTTTGTGGTTTATTCTGATCAGAAAAGTCTACGCCATCTGATGCAACAACGAGTTACTACTACGGACCAGCAGTGTTGGATGTCCAAACTTTTGGGGTATCACTTTGAAGTTTTGTATAAACCGGGACCAGAAAACAAGGCGGCGGATGCCTTGTCCAGGGTTTATGAAGAGGGAGAGTTTCAGACTTTGGTATCCTACCCAATGTGGGCAGAGGGTAAGCAACTTCAACAGGAGGTACAACAGGACCCGACTTTGTGTAAAATTATCCAGGAATTGCAACAGACACCGAACCCCAAATCCGGGTTCACTTGGCAGCAGGGGGTCCTTTTGCACAAAGGCAGGTTGGTTATTTCAGCGGCATCTTCATTGACACCGTGCTTAAAATGAGTTCATCTTATCATCCTGAAACGGATGGACAAACAGAGGTTCTCAATCGGTGCTTAGAAACTTACTTGAGATGTTTTGCTTCGGAGCAACCTAAGACTTGGTCCTATTGGATTCCATGGGCTGAGTTGTGGTATAACACCACTTTCCATGTCTCCACGGGCTCAACACCATTTGAAGTAGTATACGGGAGGAAACCTCCGACGCTTGTGCGGTATGTGCAAGGAGAAACAAGGGTTGAAGCAGTGGCTAGAGATTTGTGGGATAGGGATGAAGCTTTAAACCAGCTGAAATATCATTTGCATAGAGCCCAGGAACAAATGAAGAGGTATGCTGATAAGAAACGCACTCCTCAATCTTTTCAAGTCGGGGAGTGGGTTTTCTTGAAACTACGCCCTCATAGACAGCTTACTGTGGCCAGACGCATCAACCAAAAGTTAGTAGCAAGGTATTTTGGTCCTTTTCAGATTTTGGACAGATTGGGAGCAGTGGCTTACAAACTCAAACTCCCTCCTACTTCTAGAGCTCACTCGGTATTTCATGCTTCCCAACTAAAGAGAGCAGTAGGCAATTATTCTGTGGAGGCGGCATTGCCAGAAGGTATGGAAGTGGAATTGGATGAATTGGTGGAACCGGAAGGGGTGCTGGCCAGCAGAACAGTTACAGTAGGTGGAGACTCTATACAGCAATGGTTGGTCAAGTGGAAGGGGCAGTCCATGGAGCAAGCAACTTGGGAAGATGAAGCCGTGATGCGCAGCCAATTTCCTCACTTCAGCCTTGAGGACAAGGCTGTTTTTTCAGGGGGAGGCAATGATAGAACCTATAGGGGAGAGGATGACTTAGTAGATGAGCATAATAAGGGAAGGGATAAACCGGTAGTGTGGAAGGTATATTCTAGAAGAAAGAACAAGGGGCAGAAGGGTAGTGTAGGAGGGCAGTAGTATCAGCTGAGGTGGCAAAAGTAGTTAGCCAACAGAATGTACGGGAGAGGGGAATATTTGTGAGGGTCAGAGAGGGACAGGGGGTAGACAGAAAGAAGGTAAGAAAACTTGTGACAGCAGAGAGTAATACCTGCTGAGGAGCGATTTGCTCTGGTTTAGGGAAGACATACGGATATCATACTGTAGTGAGCTATATGCATTACATTTTATTGAATTAATACAAAAACCTCTAGTGATCTAAGACTAGAGTTTTATCAGTGGAACTATTTCTTAAGCTGCTTCCTCCATTCTTTGACAGGAATGTTTTGGTCCTATTGTTGCAAAATCTGGTCGTGATCTGATTCCTGTTATGGTCTACGGGTAATTCCTCTTTTTCTGTGCTTAATTTTTTGAAATTTTTTCTGCCTCAACTCTTTTGGTATTGGCATTACCTTCTCTATCACTATGAAGTTGGTATTCCATTCCAAATGCTGTAGTAGCCATATCTGAGTTTCTCTGTAGTGGAAGGAGAAGAGTCTACTCATTTGTGGGTCATAAATTTCTTAGAAAAGGAGTTATATTAATGTGGTTTATCTCCCTCGTGAAAGCATCCTCCTTATGCTCATCTTGTAATGTGAAATAAGTGGAAGCTAGATCTCACATTCTTCTATAATTTTTCTTTTATTTATTCTTAATAAACTCAGGATAATTGGAAAGAAACAATCTCAAGTGATTGGTTAACTTGACATACTAATTCCATTAGGCCCAATGTGTTTCCTTGTTGGTTTTTTTTTTCCAGATTTTGCAGTTCGTTCATCATAAACAAAACATTAATTCTTATTTCCTCCTAACTTGTTGCAGGAGAAATATATCTGGCCAAGAGTTTGGGAATATGTATTGTGTACTTTTGACTGTAAAGTATGCTGCTTCTCCTGAATATTCCTCATGTTCTGACTGGAAACATGTTTCATTAAACAATGTCCTTATTTATCTCAAATCATTCTTTTAAATACACAGGGGTGCTGTTGTGTCAGCCGGACTTCTTAGGGTTTTTGGTAGGGAAGTTGCCGAGCTTCCTTTGATCGCCACGTGTAAAGAACATCAAGGAAAGGTAAGAAGCTAATGGTCGATCAATGTCTCTTTCTTATTTTTCCTAAAATGAGACGTCGATGTTTTGTGCTTGCTGATGGATACCCTTACTAGATTGCCTTTTGGATTTTCTATATCCAGGGCTATTTCCAGGCTCTGTTCTCATCCATTGAGAGGTTGTTATGCTTCTTGAATGTGGAAAACCTGGTGCTACCTGCAGCTAAGGAAGCTGAATCAATCTGGACAAATAAATTTGGCTTCAGGAAGTCGAGTGAGGCACAAGTAAGTTACAGTTGTTTGAGAGTCTGCATGGTCCAAGCAACATCTCTTTATCCGATTATGACATGATGAAATCATCAATTACAAACAAAATCTAAAAATAGTATTATTGTAAAATTTTATTGCATTTCAATTTTTTAGAATAATCTGCAAATATCTTGAATCCTGCTTTTATATTTCTGAATTGTAGAAAACAAGTTCAAACTTTTGTAGTCAGTATGAGTTCCAATCAGGAACTAGAGGAAATTTAAGCTCCACAGGTCATCAATGTCTTGGTAAAGCAGATAGAGAACTAAAGAAGGTTTTTTTTTTTTCCTTTTGTTCTTTTTTTTTCTTTCCTTATCAATAAAAAAATAAATAAGAACAAGATGAAGTTCAAGTAAAGTGAGATGATGCTTTATTCAGTTCTTTATCTTGTCTTTTGTTCTTTTCACTCTTGGAGGAAGCTATTATCTCTCATTTTTTCTTTTTATTGTGAAAGAAAATGGCTTTTTGTAGAAGGTACTACACATCATATAAGCAAAAGTTCGAAGTTGCTGATGAAATGAAAAACTGATGCATGATTCCCTTTTCGCTCAGTTGTTGCGGTATACAAGGGATTTCCAGCTGACGATATTTAAGGACACGTCAATGCTAGAGAAGGAAGTGCCAACAAGCAACTCGTCAAAGTAAGAAGCTGGTTCCATACCTTGCTTAGATCAACAATTACCTTTTTCCTGTAAAATTGTTGGTTGCTGCTGAACTCTGATTGGAGACATAATTGACAGATTCATATGATAGAAGTTCGTGAAAGGAATTGGAAAGTTGTTCTTGCTTGCAAACTATTCGTGAAAGGAATTGGAAAGTTGTTCTTGCTTGCAAACTATCTTAGCATTTGCTATAACATAAATTTTGAGACGGGTTGAGTGATGATGTGTATAAGCTCTTGGTTTTTGTTATTATTTATTATATTACCTTTTATCATGGTAGAGCTTCTGTATGCAGAAATCTGTTGGATGTGTTTCTTCTGGTTCTGGGAATCATCAATCATCATAGAGATGAATCTTTCAGCCCAGTCCAATAAATAATTGTTGATTATATAAGACCAATTAAATTGGTTTCACATAACAGATTAAGCTATTATGGTAAAATGATCATTTAATATGATATCAGAGTCTTTATGATTATGTGATCGTGAGCTTAAATCTTACCATTTATTTATTATTCAACACAAGACAGAGTGAGCTTAAAAGTTTTAAACACAAAGAGCTTTTATTTAAAGAGGTGTGTTAGTGAATGTATAAAATTAATTAAGTTGATTTCACATAACAATTTAAGTTATTATGGTAAAACGGTCACTTAATAAAGTTGGTTATGATTTTTATATTAGATCAATATATATATGTTAGAGTTTAGAATCTAATTAGATCGGATTAAATTCAAAAAATATATAAATTATATAAAATTTTCTTAATTTATATCAAAAAAATATTATTTTAATTAAAAATAATTCGGACAAAATTAAAGTGATGAGTTCGAATTTAAATCTTAATTATAACTTGAAAAATTAAAATAAAAAATACGGAGGAAATTGCTACGGAATTGAAATAAAAACGTATGAATATATAAACGCGAGGCAGTAACAGGAAAGAAGAGAAAATTATTTCTGGAATGTTCTATTCGTAAAAGAGGGTTTTACGAGGGTTTATGCTAACTAGCTGCCCCTCCGAAAGCTAAACTCCTAAATCTCAACCTCCTTCAAGCTCACATCGCATCGCATCCATGGCTTTCGCTTCTAGGTTTCGGCACGCTGCGTCGACTCTGTCCTCACAATTCTCATTGACTCACTTATATTCGACGCTCACATCTCCTAGGCTCTTTGTTAGCGGTATGCTTTTTCTTCCTTTTACTGTCTGCAACTGCAAGAGTCAAATTTCTTATTATGACCTCAAAACTTGCAGGTCTTTCGAGGCTGACAACAGACGAGAAGCTCAAAGAGGCATTTTCTTCTTTCGGGCAGCTCGTTGAAGGTAACGGGCAACTCTCTGTTTCTGCCCCTTGGATCTTGTATTTGATTATTCCTCTAGTCTGACATTACCATCTCGATGTTAGCTAAAGTGATCACAGATAGGGCCTCGGGAAGGTCAAAGGGGTTTGCATTTGTGACCTATACAAACATAGAAGAAGCTGAGAGAGCTCGTGAAGGAATGAATGCTAAGTTCTTGGATGGTTGGGTCATCTTCGTCGACCCCGCCAAGCCAAGGGAGTTCAGGCCTCCACCGGTACCACCACCTCAACCTGAAACAGAGCAATCTGAAACTGGATTTAGGACGAACAAGACTGTTGGATGGTGTGGCTGATTTAATTGGATGGGAAGATACATTGTTAAGAGGGATTTTATATCCCTCTTTTTCCTTTATTATGTATCTTATTCATTCCTAAGCAACGATGCATTTACTTGGCAAACTCTTGTGCATCAGTGAACCTATAGCATGTGCTTATTTATTAACAAAAACCAATGCACTTGAGTGATACAAATCTTTTTTCATATAGCCAATCTGCTATAGGAATTGTTGAATACCTTCCTGCTGCCAGATGTTCAACAGATGATGGATCTGTAACAAATGCAGAGTAAACAACACTAGGAACAAGCCAGCATAACCTTTATAAATCACAAACTCCTGGCTCGGTAGCCCTCCTTGATTTGAGATGTTCCCGCCGCGAAGGAATTAGTCTTCGGACTAATCCTTAAATAAATAAATAAAAAAGTTAACATACATACCAACAATAACGAAGCCAATTCTTCAAAGATCGCCAAATGCCCAGATCAAGGCATTGGCACGGGCTTTGGTAGCCTGTCAATACCCCTTTGCTTATAACCCCAATGACAAAGATCATTCAAATCCATAAAATACTCTGAAGAGAATATAAGTGTGCAAGAATAGAAGTATCTACGTTTAAAATAACAAGTGAAGCAAACCAAACATTACGTTTCATTTTATATTTACAGGGACAGCGGTAACTCAATAGGCAGTATGTAAAACACATATCCAGCTAAAATTCATAGCTTAGCAGGGTGTCAACCCGAAGATGCAAGAAGTAGTGAGCATATCGCTCAAAGTCTCCATGAACATGACAGTCACTGACCAACAGAACCTCCAACGTATTTATTTATTTACACAACCACTGAATAGAGGACAAGAAGCAGAATCAAGTTGCAAGCTCAAAGCGCCTCAGCAACAGAGTAATGAAACTGAGTGGGTGATTTCTTAAGGAAGCTACTCCCACAATGGTCTGGGCTACCGACATCAAAATCACCAGTGTCTACAGAGTCAAGAACTAGATTTGAATTAGCAAACGTCTGGTAACATTTATCAGACCTCCCACCAAGTTTGCGATGCTGCTTCTTGTCTTTACCACCCCCACCTCGTGAAGAGTTGCCTTTCTGGCCTTTCTTGCCATTTTTCTTGTAGTTGTTATCTTTGTCTCTGCCTTTCCTAGATTTCTTCGGTTTGCTTCTTACTACGTGAGATTGTGAATTAGGAATGGGATCATAAACATCAGGGGCCCAAGTTACATTCAATTTCCTAGGACTTAGTCCTTGTTTCTCTCTGCTACCTTTCATGGCAGACACAATCTGCAAAGAAGAAAAAGTGTAAAGAACCCCATTAGCATAAAAGGCACATGGAATCCTAATTAAAACACTTCTCTGCACAATTATTTGGAGGAAGAAGTTTTTTATATCCTAAACTCGAATTCAAAACTGTAAGAAATAAAACATAAATATTGGGTATGAGTAGAGATTTTACAGGCATGGACACTGTTCGTGCGATGGGTTGCTCTGCCGATGGTATCTGCAATGTCAAATCAGGTTCAGCATCTTCTTCGCCAGATGTTTTACCACTGCATGGGAAAGTAGCAGACTTGTCCAAGCACTTCTTCACTGGTTTTGTGCCACAAGGTTCGAGCTCCTTGATTCCTTCATCTCCATCGCTGTTATCATCTCCATCAGAATCGCACTGTTCTGTAAGATCTTGCAGTCTAAGCAACTTTCCAATTCCATTTCCAAGTTCGTCAACCAGAATATTTTCGCTGGCATGGCAACGAGAACTAACATCCATCGATCACAAAAAGTGCAAGAAAGATCTGGAATAGCGAGACATACAGAACAGTCCACTTTAAATTCAGCAAAAGATAGCCCTTAAGATGAAAGTATACAGAATGCAACAAAAAGAGATCAGAATTCCATACAGATGATCAAATACATAATTGTCCATTCACACCGACCACTAATCGACTAATCTCCTAACGTTCACCGTGACTAACTGGTTTTATCTAACATTTCATGACAATCATAAAACCCAATCAATCAAACATTGTATGGTGTGAAAAATAAACGATCCAATCAATATAATTAACAAAAAATCACTGGTAGATAATGTTACAGACATTCCCAGCACATAGGTAGCATGGCCTAATCGCCGTTGGATCTGGCGATCATACAATCAACAGATCTGGTCAGAAACCCAAGAGACGACACACAATGAATTAAAACATGCAAAAAAGCAAAAATCAAGCGCAAAATTAGAAGAAAAATACCTGCTTTAGATTTATAGGAACTCCCAACCAAACGAGTCACCTCCAAAAAAAAACTACGATTTGATATCTCAAAACTCTCGGAGATAGATTAATCTTTCAAAACTTCAAACCACGACGAAAACGGTAGAAAACAAGGGGTAAAAGAGAGAAGTAATCGAAGAGAAGAAGTAATATAGAGATAGGGATTGGGATAGGGAAACGAAAAGGAAAGGTGTTAGCTAAGATTACCACGACGATCACTTTTCTCGAGGTGTTTAAAACGGAATCGACGATGAAAGAAAATCAAAGAAGGTATTAATGGAGGCAATTCGTCGCCCACCGGCGGCATTATTCTATCCCCTCTACGAAACCCTAGCTGTATAAACCCTAACCCCAACGCGCCTTCTTCTTCTTCTTCTTCTTCTTCTTCTGATTCAAACTTTGAATAGATCAAGAGGCTTTGGATTGGATAGGTGTGTGTTTCAATTTAATCCATTGGACACGTGAATGAGGTCAATCCGTGGATATTTTGATCGGAGTTTTGGATCAGACTTGACTTGCAAGCTTTGTGAAAGGGAAAGACAAGACTATATATAAAAATAGTCATCTCATCCCACGGTGGGCGAGTCTTGTGGCGGTTTCCCACACCCAATCAGATCCCTCCACGTCCCTCCTCTTTGCTGGCTGGCGGGCCCCCTTTTGTTTTCTTTATTCGGAGATTTTTTGAGGAGTTTACATTTTACATGTATTGGGCCTCTAGCCTATGTCTATATGGCTGTCAGTCTGTCTCGATGTTTACATGTTTTGGGCCTCTAGCCCATGTTAATGTTATTAAATTGAAATTTTGTCTATTTTACATTATAAAATGTAAGATTTTATTTTAAATCTTGATATTCAATCTCTGATCATATTCATTGGTTTTAGTTCTATCATTGGATTCATTGTATACAATAACGAGTAAGATCATTGTTTTAAAAACCGGACCGGATCGATCGGTTCAACTGGTGACCGGTCGGCTATCCGGTCCGATTCACTCTTAAAAACCGGTTCTCAATTGAACCATTGAAAACCGGTCAATTGACCAGTCGAACCGGTCCGACCACTGGTTCAATAAAAAAAACTTATTATTTTTTTGGTATTATTAATATTAAATATAATTATTACATAATTATGACGTCATATCAGTTCGACCGGGGGTTGAACTGATCGAACCGGTCAAACCGGTGATTAGTAAAACCTCCGATTCAATAACCGGTCCGGGTTTCAAAACACTAAGTAGGATAAACTATTCATTTCTATGCATCTGAACTATAGTTCTTGTAGCATCAATGAGTTATTTATGATCTAACATGGCCTATTGTTGTAGTTGTAAAGTCTATGTTGTCTTTATGATTGATAACTGTTGACATTATAGAAATAATCAACAAGGCTGACTTCGAATGATCTAATTATGGCAATATGGAGGTCTGAAAATTCTTTGATTATAGCTTTGTTGATTAATTCCATGGAACCTCCCATCAAAAAATCTCATATGTTTCCGTTAACAACTAAAGATGTAGGTTTGAGATATGTACTTTGATATTTAAAATTCTTCTCAATTTTTTTAATTAAAAAGAAAGCTATGGAAAGTCAAGCAAGGATACCGTGACGTTACATTGTTTTATAACAAGCCTGTAACTTTGTGGTAGGAATTGGACGTATGTTGTGAAGATCATTAGGACTATCTAAATGAATGTGTCCAATATAATAAAAGGAGGAAAACAATAAAGTTTATGCTTTTCTTGCAGGATTTAATCAAGAATTGGGTGAAGTTAGAGGTTGAATTTGAGAAAGAAAGCCTTTATCCTCTATTAGAGAGATTTTCTCATAAGTAAGCATTACAAGAAAGTAAGGAATTGACAACAACAAAAATAACGAAGGAAAAAAAACTGTTGCAAATTACCAACAGTATTTATTTGTCCGTCAAATAAGTTTTCGACAAAATATTTATTAGTGATGGAACAATATCGTCGGCAGTTAAGGCGAGAATTGGTGGGGCAATAACGAAGTTTTGACTTCTCCGACAGATTATTAACGATGGAAAATTCCATTGGTAAATTTTCAACTAATACATCGTCATTTGCTTGTGGTTAAACTTTATTAACTTAAACAAAACGACGAAGAGTTTAACACCAAACGACCTCGTTTTGTTTTAGTTAAAACAATCCTGTAGACCCTTCCCATCTCCCC
>JANIHY010000004.1:56123793-56138784 GCA_027479065.1 Erythroxylum brevipes | reverse complement strand
TGTAATTGGAAGCAACTAACTATGGAGTTTCAATGGAAGGGCCATAATTGTAAGTTACAAGGAGAACAAGCTCCACTCATCCAATCGGTGCCTACTCATAATATTACCAAGGTTGCAGAAGACAGCTCCATATTGGCCATGTGTCTACAGATGCCAGAAACCTCTATGACACAACAACATCTTCATCCTGAGATGGCAAGATTGTTGGATTGTTATAAAGACCTCTTTTAAGAACCATCACAACTACCACCTCAACGAGCCATTGACCATCAGATCACTTTAAAGGAAGGAATTAAGCCAATCAATGTGAGACCGTACAGGTATGCCTATTTTCAAAAGGCTGAAATTGAAAAACAAGTTCAAGATATGCTGGAATCAGGGCTAATCAGACCTAGTACCAGTCCCTTCTCATCTCCTGTGTTGTTGGTTAAAAAAAAAGACGGATCTTGGCGCTTTTGTACTGATTACAGGGCATTAAATGATGTCACTATTAAAGATAAGTTTCCAATACCCACTGTGGAAGACATGTTGGACAAACTCCATGGAGCCATATATTTCACTAAACTTGATTTGAGAGCCGGTTATCACCAGGTACGCGTACATCCTCCTGATATACATAAAGCTGCCTTCTGCACCCACAATGGCCATTATGAATACTTGGTCATGCCCTTCGGCCTTTGCAACGCCCCATCAACTTTCCAAGCCATTATGAATTCCATCTTCCGCCCTCACCTTCTCAAATTCATTTTGGTCTTTTTTTATGACATCCTAATTTATAGCCCTGGTTGGAATTCCCATCTTAAACATGTGACGACAACTTTCGAAATATTAAGGCAATACCTTTTTTTTGTGAAGCTTTCAAAATGTGCCTTTGGATTGCAAAAATTGGAGTACTTGAGTCACATTATTACTCCAGCTGGTGTTCAGGTTGATCAATTGAAAATCCAAACTATGGTTGATTGGCCTAAGCCTACTAACATTTCTGAGTTACGTGGTTTCCTAAGTCTTACAAGTTATTGCAGAAAAGTTTGTCCGCAACTAGGATGTTATCGCAAGACCACTCACTAATTTATTAAAAAAGGGCCAATTTGGGTGGAGTTCTTAAGCTGAAAACGCTTTTATTACTCTTAAGAAAGCTATGACTACAACACCAACACTGGCTATGCCAAATTTCAATGAGCCATTCATTATAGAAGTTGATGCTTCCGGTGACGGAATTGGAGCAGTTTTGACTCAGGCAAGGAAACCAATTGCATTCACGAGTCGAGCATTGGGTGTGACAAAGTGATCGTGATCCGTTTATGCCAAAGAAATGTTGGCTATCCTCCACACAATTAAAACATGGAGGCCTTACTTTCTTGGGCGGAAGTTTTATATCCATACGGACCAACGTAGTCTCAAGCACCTACTGGAACAACGCATTGTAACTCCCGAGCAGCAGAGGTGGGTAGCCAAATTATTAGGATATGATTATGAAATCCAATATAAGCTAGGCAAGGAGAACAATGCGGCCGATGCATTATCACGAATGGCTGGTATTCCACACCTTGATGCACTTTCTATTTCACAAACTTCTTTGTGGGATGACATAAAAAGTGCAGCAAACGACGACTCTTACATGCAAAAAATTGAGAAATTAGCTACTCAAAGTCCTGGACAACCTTATAGTTATCGTAATGGCTTGCTTTGCTACAAGAATAGAGTTATAGTTCCACCCAGCTCATCATTACGACGTCAACTTCTGAAAGAATTTCATGACTCACCAATTGGTGGACATTCAGGGGTTTTGCGGACTTAGAAGCGTTTCGCACAACAATTTTATTGGCCTTCTATGCACAAATTCATAAAGAATTATGTAGATGCTTGTGAGGTATGTCAACGAACTAAAATTGAAAATTTGTCACCTGCTGGTCTTCTTCAACCGTTACCAATTCCATGCCAACTTTGGGATGATGTTACAATAGACTTTATTGACGGATTACCAACATCCAATGGGAAGAATTCAATTTTGGTGATAGTTGACAGGTTGAGTAAATCTGCTCATTTTGTTGTACTTACTCATCCTTATACAGCAAAAATTGTCGCAGAGAAGTTTATTGAAACAGTTGTGACTTGAAAGACTATCACCTTTCCCATGTTGGAAGAATATTAAGGCAGATCTTCAAACAAAAATTAATGAGTAGCAAAATCAATTACAACTCTTTTACCAGTGAAATTAATGCTACAAATGAATGTTAAAAAAACCTATTTAAAATAAAAAATATCTTTGTTTCATTAATATATCATATTATATAATATTTGCCCTTATGTTTCCTTTTTATCATTATAGGTGTATAAAATGATTCACACATTAAAAAAAAGATATAAGGAAATTTTAAACTGGTGTCATATATTTGGAGATACTACTGCAACTGTTTTACATGCATATCTCTTAACTAAATGTCCATCAAATAGTATAAAAGAGGAACATAAAATTAATGTTGATGAAGTTTGCTCGTATAATGAAAAAAGAGATCAAGTTATAAGTTATCCATTTAAGAGAAAGAAATATCCTAAGAATAAAAAGGCAAAAAAGACACATTCAAACATTGTAAAAGAAGTCTAGGTTATAATTGGTTAACAATAAAAAAGAAATAATGATTTACTTGAGAAAAAACCGAATGAAACATTATCCATTGCAAAGAACAAATCTGAAGTTTCATCAATTAAGAAAGAATCTAACATAATGATAGAACGTCTGATTTCTTTACATGAATTGGGTGTTGAGAGTGTGCAATATAGAAAAGCTGTGGAAACTTTATATGGTTCTCTACTTTATAAGGATATTTTTATAAAAATGACAAACACAAGAAAGTTGGATTGGATTATCTCGCTTTAATTATATTTTCATGTTATTGCATATCGAATTCTTATTAATTTGACACTTCTATATTAAACATTAGAATATTTTAAGTTTGTATTTTGTTTGATGTTTGACTGAATGTTAAGTCATTGTTTTTTATTAATATTTTAAGTATATATTTAATTAAGCTTTTTGATTGAATATTTTATTAATTGTTTAATATTGGCTTTGTAGATACATGAATTCTTTATCAGATTCTGATGATGAATTGATTAAAATAATCATTATTTCTCTAGCTAGGGGAGAAAACAAATATTTTCATTTACAAAAGCAATAATATAGAACTTTTGATCGATCAGGTTATGATTGGATATTAGAACTTTTAAATGAAATCCTACAAAGATTTATGAAAAATTAAGAATGAGCAAGATAATCTTTTTGAACTTATATGATGAGTTAAAGAGATTAAGAGGCTTAGAGTCAACAAGTCATTGGTTGTGGAGGAATGAATAGCAATTTTCTTAATAATTATAGGAGATAGTGAGATATCTAAAGATAATGCATAACGCTTTTAACATTCGACCTAGACAATTTTAAATTACTTTAGTAAAGTCTTATATGTAGCTAATAATCTTACAAAAGGAGTCATTGCTCCACCATCCTTTACCAATATATCTCTTAAGATTCAACATAATTCAAAAATATTTCCACATTTTCAAGTACATTTATATATTTAATTACTATTTTAATTATATTCTTATGATTAATAATTATTTTAATAGTATAGTTTTATTTTTTTAGTATTATATTAGAGCAATAAATGGTACATATATTCATGCATATGTTCCTACCTATAAACAAATATCATAAAGGAGTAAAAAAAATTAATCCAACCTAAAATATTATGTGTTGTTGTCCATTTGAAATGTGTTTTACATATATAATGATTAGATAAGTATTGCAAATAACCTTTGAGTTCTTTTAAAAACAATGACAAATGTAACCAATCAATTTTCTATGCTTCGAGAATGTATTATATCATTTTAAATAAACATTGGAATTATGAACAATTTTAATATCTTTATGTTAATATTATGTTCTTTATATGCTAAGTAAGTAATATTTGGTTGATTGAAACTACACCAATATACTTAGATATATTTAGATTTCTTTCACAATATCAAGATAAAAGATATCATTTGTGAGATTGTAAAGAAAGAAGAAAAACTCAAGGTCTACGGAATTGTTTATTTACAGATATTCTTCATTAAGAAATATTATTAAAAGATGTTTTGACGTTTTAAAAGCGAAATTCCTTGTATTTTCAAACATGTAAAGTTATGATACGAAGAAACAAAAACACATCATTATTTCTTGTTGTATTATATACAATTATATTAGAACATATAGATAAAACGATAAATTATTTAAAAATTGACTGAAAATGAAGAATAAACTGGGGAAAGAAGATGAAGATGCCAGTCTCGAATTAAATATAACATCATTTCAGCACAACTTGAAGGTATATCTTGGAAGCGAAATAAAATTGTTAGATAAATGTAAAATTAGTCTAATAATTCCAACTGATATATGTTTCTTTTTATAAATGATAGTAGTATTATGTATTGAAAAATATAATATAAAAGACATCTTTTATTGATTAGAATGACTTAATATAATTTCTAATTTATAGAATTTTATTATATACAATTAATGTTCAAATTTCTTTAATTATATAAATATGCATATATTTTATTTCTAACTATAATGACAATTAATTAATTTTAAAAAACAATATATTATATTAAAAATAATTAACATAAGAAATGTCAATTATTTATAAAAACGTTAATGGTTTATTTATTTGTCGTACATAATTTATTAAAAAAGTACTGAATTTAATTTCTCTTCTTCTTTGTTTCTCTCTCTCTTTTTTTAAAGCTCTTTTAAAGTAAGCTATCTGTTGTATTTAGAGTTACTTCACTTATAAAACACAATTGCCTCACATCTGTAAACTTATTGCTTTACCATTAGGCATTTAAAGGTGTATTTTTATATTTCACATGAGCTGTCTCACTTTACTAGAGCAATTACTTATAAACTAGTTGCACCACTCTTGTAAGATTATATGTAAAAGATCCTGCACTTTCATATTTCAAAAGATACAATTATTTCACCTACTTTTAATGAATTAAATCACTTTTAAACATACAAAAGGAGGGCAAGGGATAACTTATTCATAGCCCCATTAAGATATTACAGAGATCAATGAATAACTCTGTAATCCTTTCTGTATTATAGGGGTTTCTAATTGTTCCTAGCTTAAACTTCCATGAAAGGGCTTCTACACTAACCTTGCACCATTCTAACAACATATTCTCCTGTTCAACATCAATTAGCTGCTCTGTGCTTCAACATTAATTTATCATTGTGTTCTATAGTTGCACTATTAACACCTAAAGACAAGCAGATTCCGAGTTCTTTTTGAGGTGGAGCTGGAGATTTTGTACCTATTTTCTTTACTCCCAACAATTTTGAGGATATGAGCTCTCACCCACTTCATATGTAAAGAAAATGACTGGAAGACCTGAAGAGTTTGGCTTAATAACTGAGGGGATATATCCTTCATATCAATTCTTTCAATTACCATTATTAATCATCTACCTATATAAAGGTGGATAGAAGCGCATATAAGATTTATGCTCAGACAAAAGTAATTACGCCAGTGATTTCAAATTGTATTGGAACATGGAACAAATTTACCAATCCAAAAGTACTCTTAAGATAGCATACTAACCTGTCTTGACGACTTCCTTCATTTGAATATAGCGTGTCACAAGAAGCTCAAGTGGACAATTATTGTTTTTAGATATCCCAATCGTATCATTAAAAGAAAATGAAAGCCACAGTTACTTTTGGAAGAGTATGAAGCAGATTCAAAGAAAAGTAAAGTATCAAGAGAAGGCTAAGCTTTTCTGCTACCTTAAACCAATCCCAGCAACCTGTTCTTATCTTTAACGTCATTAAAGATGTTCTGTGATCCAATGAATTGTTATTATTCTCCAGTAATTTGTAGTTTTCTAGTTGTATTAATTTACTAATCCCACCTAAAAAACAACAGATTCCAAATTCTTTCATCAGTGGAGCATTTCAAGCAATTTCACTCATTTCTCAATACTCCTGAAACACTACACCGAATCAAACCCTTGATATTGAAAGTTCTTATTCGTTGATTGCCTATATCTGTAATTCACTTGCACTCACCTCTATGTTAGTACCAAAGGTTTGAGTGGCTTCTACAACATATTATCATCACCCAACCAAACGCACCAAGTAATTGTTTCCACGTAAGGTGGGTCAGGACTCAGGAATCAAACATTATAGAAGCAAGTAGCATCGACATAAACATAAGTAACTGTTTTCCACGTTGATTGGGTCCGCAATCAGACATTATAGAAACAGTGAGATAATGGAGTCTGAGAAAGGAGGTGGGTGATAGTGCACACTAATAAAAGAATAGGTAAAGCATAAAAGAAACAGATCTTGAGGGCTTTAAAGCAAGATGAATGCGATCTTGTTTCCCACTGATTCTTGACCGTGGACTGATCTTTTTCAGAAAATTACTTAACAAAAAAAGTTGACACCAGTGAGACGTGATTCCAATAGCATTTTCCTTAGACACGTAAAGATGCATTTCATTCTTGTGCCTATCAATTAAACCTATCTAGTTAAGTAATTTAGTTTAATAAAGTGATCAGCCATTAAGGTGCTGTCACTTTCCTCGCTTAGAAAACTACATGTTATTAAGCACATACATGTAGTCCATAGGTTGAAAGAAAATAATGTAGGTGATTGATTAAGCACTTACTGCAAACTCCTGTCTGCAAACTTCGAGCTGAAAAGCAGAAGGATCACTTTTTTCAAATAATTAGAGAAGCAAAACCCTAGAACAGTGGTCTTCATAATAATGCGAATGTTTGCAATGTTAGTAATTTTCATGCACAGTGGTCTTAAAGCTTCTTAATTTGACTCTTTCAACTTGTCCAAAGGTCCTTTTCTGAATGTATGAATAGAACACACCCCTAGTGCTATGGCTTCTATATAAGGCCAAAATTCAGCTGCCAAATTATATTCACATCAACCTTGTTCTTTGCGTTTTGACAATACAAGTTATAAGAATCTGACTGAAGTGAGAACCAGAAAGATGAAGAATTTAACTGAGAGTTTCGAGAGAGCAAAACCATTCATTGGAGTTATATTCATGCAAGTTGGTCTTGCAGGAATGGACGTCCTGTCCAAGGCTGCATTAAATCAGGGTATGAGCAATTATGTGTTTGTAGTCTATCGTCATGCTGTTGCCACTATTGTCATCGGCCCTTTTGCAGTAATTCTTGACAGGTCTCTTTCTCTCCCTACCATATGCACACCAAACTCAGTACCTACAATGGCATATGATGAATAACATTTACACTTATGCTTCTTAACAGGAAAGTAAGGCCAAAGATGACACGCTCAACCTTCATCAAGATATTGCTGCTCGGTTTACTAGAGTAATTTTCCAAATTACGAAGCAAATATTTTCTTCTTCATTCAACATAATCACGGTTTTTGAAATGATAAACTCTTTCCCTGCGCAGACCAGTTATTGATCAAAATTTATACTTCTTGGGAATGAAGTACACAACAGCAACGTTTGCAGCTGCTGTAATCAATATTCTTCCTGCCATTACCTTCGTAATGGCTTGCATTGTCAGGTAACATACCATACATAAACAAAAGTTTAATCAGGATTTGATTCATAAAACTCCTGAAAGCAATAATCTTAAAATGAAACTATTCTTATATCTGACAAAGTTACTCTCTCTACCCAGGCTTGAGAAAGTGACCCTTAGATCTATCCACAGCCAAGCTAAAGTGGTTGGAACTGTAGCAACAGTTGCAGGGGCCATGATCATGACACTAATAAGAGGTCCACTTATTGATTTGTTCTGGACTAGAGGAAAGGCCTTTGCTGAAGGAAGTACTGGAGGGATAAATCTTCATAACTCTATTAAAGGCACATTAATGATCACCACTGGGGCCTTTAGCTGGGCATCTTTCATGATTTTGCAAGTAAGTGACTAATTGGGAAAATCATACACAAAGTTTGCAGATAAATTGTGAGAACTATAGATTGATTCCCCTTTGGTTCATCACTTCACAGGCAATAACACTAAAAACATACCCTGTTGAGCTATCTCTTACAGCATGGATATGCCTCTTTGGAACAATTGAAGGCGCAATAGTGGCATTGATAATGGAAAGAGGAAATGCTACCGTATGGGCTCTACATTGGGATACCAAACTACTTGCAGCTGTCTACAGTGTAAGAATAGCCAACTAAATATCTGTAGCAAACTTATCATATGACATGTTGTCACAACTTTTTCCAAGTGAATGAATTTGTTCATAACCATGCAAGCAAAGGTTTAAGTAATTTCAATCTGTATGCACATAAGCAATTAAATACCCCCAAAATATTGTCCAAAAGAAATAGCTAGTAGCTAAGTTCGATGTACTTGTAGCCCTATGCTTTACAGCAAATTCTACGACCAGAGTCGAGAAATTGAAGGCCTTGTCTATCTATTTTCGGTACAACCGTTCCTTCAACTCCATAAATAATAAAAATAAGTGTACCACTCACTAATATTTCAAATGCATCTGTGCAGGGCGTTTTCTGCTCAGGACTAACTTACTACATTCAGGGGATAATAATGAAGGATAGAGGCCCTGTATTTGTTACAGCTTTCAGTCCCCTATGCATGGTTATTGTGGCAGTCATGAGCTCGACCATTTTAAAAGAGCAAATGTACTTGGGAAGGTAATAGTACAATTCTCAGGAACACCAAAATGATACATTTGTTTACACAGCAAGAAGAACTGACACTACTCTAAATTTTACAGGATGATTGGTGCCATTGTCATAGTTGCAGGCCTCTATCTTGTAGTTTGGGGTAAAAGCAAGGACCACACATGCTCTTCCCAAACAACTGACAAGCAAGTATTACCAGTGAAACAAACAATAGAAGCAGGTAGCAATGAACAAGTGAACATTGATCAAGAGGTCAAACAACCAATGCAAATCATAGAGCTATGACAATAAAAGAAGGCAAACAACCGAATTACTTTTAATTTGCCATTCAGGGGTCAAATGAAACTAAAAAAGTTAACAATATATCGAGCATATCCAGTTTTCACCTGCTTGATTAAAACCCTGTTTTGGCTTACTATTGATGAAATGATAAGCATTGCAACTTTATTATGCTAGGTAAGTACTATTCACAAAACAAAATTTAACCAGCCATGTTTGCATGACTAACAAGCCATGTTTCTAATCATACATTCAGGATTTACTCTCTATCATATTCTCCCTGAATATAGCCCACATGCTTCACAATATGTCATCATCACCTTTTCACCATCTCTACTGGTAATCTTTTCAAAAACAAATGTTAGTTCACTAATTGGTATGATAAACAAAAATGGAAAATTACTTAAATTTTAAAAGAGCAGAAATGATTTTAAAGATCCTTTCTAATAGACGACTTACAGTGTAATGCTAGCTTATCTTACGCTTCACATCACTTAAGTTTAAACAGCATACACAACACGTATTTTAGTGCAATTGAGCAATTAACACTAGGGGTGACAATTGGGCCCAGATTTAGGTGTTTTTAACCAATAAAAAAAAAGGATATCGTTTTATACTTTTAATTTTACACAATATTTTTAAAAACTTGACCAAGCCGCTCATTGCCATCCCTAATTAACATAGCATTTTTCTGAAAGAAACCAGTAAGTAAGGCTTAGGTTAATTGCACTTGGAAAAAGCTTTGAGGAGGTACCGTAAAAAGAAGTTATGGTTTTAATAAATTGCCGATGCCTACTTTTTTCTTGACCAATAATTAGTTAATCATTCAAACGGTTGGATCAAAGTCACGATCGTCCATGCAGATAAAGTGGAATCCAATAAAGTCTTGCAAAAGAAAATTAATTTCCAGAAACGAATAAATAATCCATTGGAGAAAAATCATCAAGGACAAATAGTTTAAGAGAATAAAAAAAAAAAAAGGGAAGCTCCATCCACTGCCATCATTTATGAGTTTTGACCCTTCAACAAAAGATACTCACAATATCGTCGTTAGTTTGATAACCAGGTTATAGAGTTTCTAGTTAGCATCAGGTTGATCTCCTACTTCCACCTTGGTCTGTGAACCTCACAAGTGCAAACATCAGTAGCCACAAATTTCTCTAATGCCCGTTAACTATTGGGGCAAAAAGATTACTTTTGTGCACAGAACATAGATGATCCTACCTTGCAATTTGATTAGAACTCTTCATGACAATAATGTCCCTTCATCTTTTCCATATATACGTTGAAGTTCACGAGTTGCAGCCAAAAAGGATTCTGAAAAACAAGTAGAAGAGTGCATTAGCTAAAATTTTGGAACTGCCTTCAGCAAGACAAATAAACCAGATATTTGGCATCACCTTTCCAAAGAAGATAAGCCTTCTGGTTAATGGGTGAACCAGTTATTGTCTGAATAACTTCAAACAGCATATTCTGAGGCGTGCTCCGTAGCTCTTGAACTATGCCATAAATCGTCTTCCCATTCTCGAAGTATATGTGATTATTAGGGTGTTTTGTTTTGCAATTGGCATGTCGCTCAAACTCATAAGCATTGATTACCTATAAAAGCAGTTCATTAAAATGTTACACATACAGAAGACTCCCAAAAAGCTGAGACTGAAAATAGAAATGGTGACTAAACTTTGCCTGATATAAGTGTTGTAGAAATGGCCTCACCTTAGAGTAGTTGCAGGTTTGGCAGCCACATAAATAACCACACCCTTGTATACAGCCACGAAGCTCCTTCTAACAAGCCCACAAAGAATAGAAAACCTTAATCGAAGATATCAAAAATGAGCATGCTGAGGTGCATAAGAATTAAGATGTACCTCCCGCGACCATGCAATGTACTTTACATGAACGCCATCCAGCATACCAGTGGATAGTAGACTTCTAACATTTGAAGGGAAGTTGTTTGGCGGAATTTTCTTAGATAATCTTGAATCTTTTTTTTTCTTTGAAACATTTTCTAGCCCTGAAGCAGTGATATGTGAACTAGACACTAATGCATCATCACTTCTTTTGACCAACTGTTTCTCCGACATTAATTCTGATCCCTGGAGAGAAGATTGTGCCATTAACAGTTCATAACTTGACATTCCTGAGGGATATGTATTATCATTATCACCACTGAAAGATATAATAGTGCTCTCTCCCTTGTTATAAGATTGACCTACAGACAAATTACTGCTATTCTCTTTGCTATACGCTTCACTAGTTGAAATAGTGCTAGTGTTGTCCTTATGATGAATCTGACCCATGGATATGGAATTTTCATCAGTCTTGCCGGCTTGACCCACATATATAATACTGTCATCACCCTTGCTAAAAGTTTGATTCATCACTATATCATTATTGTTCTCCTTATATGCTTCAGTCAGTGAAATTGCTTCATCTGACTTAGTATAGGTCAGTCCCATTGATATAAAAATGTGATTATCTCTCTCATAAGTGTCACCAATGGACACGATATTCCCAACCTCCTTGTTATAGGCAAGACCCATTGAAACGGTGCTTTCATCTGACCTGTTGAAAGCATGACCTGTGGACAATGTAATGGGTAAATTATCTACCCTGTTGTACACATGCTCCATGGATATAGGCAGCAGATGTTCAGACTCCTTATCCTGGCTTACTTTCACTTCTCTAATTCCCCCCAAGTTTAAACCTGGCCTAGAATCTTCCACTGTATGAGACATAGATAACCTGAATGGAAAATCATTTGCAAATAAATCTCCATCTACCTTCCTCCCCATGCTAACTTTTTCTGAGCTAACTGATAGAATGTTTCTATCATCGAAATTGACAGCCCTGACTGGCTCGGAATCAAATAAGCGTTCTGTTAATGGACTGAGAATCGATTGAAAACTAGAAGTGTTACCCCATGAAGGGACATTTGAATTCAATAATCCTGTAAAAGAATTGGCTGTTGGAAACCCCACTGATTGTTTCTTGTTGGGAAATGCCTCCACATCTGCACCATCCATAAACCACTGATGAGAACGCTTCAGCTCAGATCTAGAAGAACTGTCACCATTTATCTCATTGTCATTCCCATATGCATTGTCCTTTGCCACCCAATAACTTTGATTCTGGAAATACTATCACATAAAATTAGCTAAAGGAAGGCCTTCATAATATTCTTAATCATTACCCTAAGAAATTACAATGACAATGTGTTCACCTGGCCAAGTATGATTATTTATTATCAGTATATAATATCAAAATCATTTGCATGTCTCTTGCCTATAACTAGATTACAGCATGACTTTAATATGATCACAAGAATCAACATAACATTAATACCAATATATAAAAGAAGGTCAAATACCAGAAAGCCCACATTTATAAACCAGTAGCCAATGTGATCATGATTAATACAACCAAAAGACTACAGGTAAAATTTGCAATTGCAAAAGATTCAAGCACAATATTTCACATTAAGCAAAAATTCAAGCATTTCTGTTATAAGTCAATCCTGTTCACATTCGGATGCAATTTAGCACTCTTCAAAAACTTACAGAAATAACACAGAAAAAATTACAAGTCAAAACCTTGTTTCCAGATCCAATTTTCAAACCATAGTTAAAACGCGGACACATAAAAAGGGAGCAGTTTCTGACTCCAAATCTGTCATTCAAAGCAATTAAGCTGAATGGTAAGGAAATAACTCTATTCACAATAATGACCAGTGTCCATCAAGCTCAAAACCTGATATTAAAAGCCCCTAAGTAACATATGCAAAACAATGAGAAACAACAAGCAGTAGATGCAGAATTTAAATGAATAAACTAAAAGTGCTATAAAGCAGAACATCATAAAATCAAATCTGGGCAGCCCATCCAAAGTCCTACCCTATATTTGAATCAGAGAGCAACATTCCGTACAAGGTGCACGCAATGGAAGCACATCACATTTCCACTCCAACAAAGTACAAACAATGATATTCCCAGTTCCCAAATATAATGACCAAATTAGTAACACTCAGTTGCACATTGCCAAACTCAAGGCTCGCAACTAAGATTGAAACAAAACCTACCATTTCTCTCAAGTCTCGATCTTCCACTAAGCAATTGACCTGTAAATGACATAAATCAATGCTCTTTGACTATTAGAAGCTCGTACCAGCCCAGCTTAAAGCAAGAACTATCAGTCTCGGGAATGACGCTCAATGCAATTTCTCTGCCAATCAAAAGAAAGCAGAGAAAAATATGAACACATACAATAATAGACAGAAGAGAAAACGATATGAGACCCGAAAACAGAAACAAATATTTCGAAGTCCTTACACGAAAACACAGAGAAATATTTCGAAGTCCTTAATTAGTTTCAAGTGTTTCACAGCATTTCCATGCGATCGTCTAACTTAGTACAAATTTACTTATTTACTCTTTTCATTTACGAGAAAACAATCAGAAAAGGAAAAGAATAATGTGAACCCTAACCCTAATGCTCACTGAATCAAACCAACCACTGCATGCAATAAATGAAAAGACCTATACATAAAATGCGAAAATAACCTAATATTAAAATCATCAATGTACATTCTCGGAGTTCGGAGATACTTCGTTCGCCGGTGACCGGAAAATGAAGCAGGTGATTGTACGGACCACGCTTGTGAACGCGGGGAGATCTGGGGGAATTTCAACCGGTTTTTTTTGGCTCGCTGCTGTTTGGGAGAGACGATATGAGATGGAGAGTTGCATGATCCCAAGTTGTGTATTTTTCATCCGAACCGTACACGTGGCGGGTGTTCGAATCGAGTTTCGAGGTGGAAGCCATTTGGATTCTACATGGGCCTCGCTTGGATGCATAGCTACCGTAACTACGACGAAGGAGTGGGAGCTAATGCATGCGACGTCATGTCGTTTTCAGTGGGGACAGTGAATAGGTTTGAAACCTTAAAATTGGCCTCTTGCCTTTAATCACAATTTGTTAATTTGTCTATTTGATTTTATTATTACATATTTATAATTTATATCTACATCTATTATTTATTTACATATAGAGTTGTCTCACTAGGTCTTCTTAAGGCAATAATACTTGAATATAATATTAGGTAAATCAGTATATCAAAGGCTTAAGATTTTTCATTGATTAATTTTAAAATACAACAACAACATCCGATATGAATTCTAATGATACACGAGATTCGGGAAATAGTACATAATTTTACCCCTAATTAGTATAGAAGTTATTTTCAAAATTGATTAACTTTAAAATAGCATATGAATAAATGAAAGCATGTGTCACAAAAAACTAAGATTAAGGTCTTGTTTGACAATTAGCTTATTGCATTAATTGTTAGCTGGTTCTATCAGCTGTTAGCTAATAACTGATTATATTAGCTGATTTGACCAGCGGATTATATTATCTGTTTGTTTTTTTATGTTTGGTAAAATTAGCTGTTTATGTATAAAATGACTTATGAGAACATGACTTTAAAAAAATTATAAAGGTATGAATATTATATATCTTAGTATTTCGTTGAATATTCTTATAAGAATTTAGATCTTAGATATTTAATTTTACAAAAATTAAGTTTATAACTCTAATAAAAAACATAGAACATATAATAATAATAATAATAACAATAATAATAATAATAATAATAATGATGATGATGATGATACATCTAAACATAAAAATATAACAATTCAAATGAAATTATAAAAAAAATCAAATAGAGCAAAAGAGGTTGGACAAAATTTAATGACAAATTGACATTGGCCATGTTTGGTTAACATCTTTTCAACTATTTTTTGACTGTTTGATAGGAAAGAATAATCAACTGATTACCCAAAAAGCTATTCACTAGGAGCTTTTAATTTTTAGCTAGTTAGGTTTAATCAACCAATCCAACCAGCCAACAACCAAACAATTTGAATAGTTTTTTGATGAAGTTAAATAGCTTATTTTGGTCAATCAACCAATAACCAAACAAGACTTAAAAGCCAAATTACATTATTTTTTCTATTTT
>JANIHY010000004.1:56046923-56061891 GCA_027479065.1 Erythroxylum brevipes | reverse complement strand
TGCAATCCTTGGTATAAATTGTTTTTGACCGGTTTCCAAGGTCGATTTTCTTAAATCGAACGACAAAGCCGCGATCAATTTAGTCTTCTAATAATGTTTCTTTCTTAACAAAATTTTTATAATTTAGATATGCAAATATATGATTACATAAATTTAGATTTATGGTTAAGAGTAACATACAAGATGTATTTAGTCAATAAGTTATCACCTAATAAATCTAAGTGTTGCGTGAAATGTAATTGATAAACTTTTATTTACCTAATTTAAATTTAGTTGATGTATTAAGTAAACTCAAGAATAATTAATTTAAATAAGTTCTTAGTTCACTGAAGAGATTAAAATAAATTTTAAAATAATAATGAGGGCTATTATTTTTATTGAAATAGTGGAAGTAACTAAATGTATTTTTAAATTTCTGATATCATTTGGTTGTCGTTATATGAAACTAATTACTTTCCTTTCTTATATGTTGTCTTGGGTAATGAATTACCTCGATTAGGTATAATTAAAATACAGTACAACTATATAATATGATAACGGACTATTTTGTAATTTTTACAAAAATTTAGGGACTATTTCATAAATTTTAAAAATTACTCAAAACGTTACTCGGTATTAACCAGTACTGTACTAGAACCCAATCTGATACTTAATTTAGTATGATATTCGTAATATTGGTTGAAGTGGAGGTAGTGTTTTATAATAGAGTTGTCGTAGAGTTGAGAGAGAACGAATGGTTAAATTAGCTAGTTTATTTTTTAGATTAAATTCTTGAGAAAAGTAATATAAATACTAAAGGAGGTGTTGGGATTTAGAATCCAAGTAAAGTGTTACTACTTTTCCTAAATTGAAAAAGTTTTTACTTTTCTAACTACTCAAAAAAATGAACCAAAGGTGATAATATAAATTTTAGAAAAAAATATTACTTTCTCAAACAAGAATTCATGCCAACCAAACAAGACCTAAGGGAATTGTTTCACTAAGTTTAGCATATAAAAAGCTTAAATAAGGAATACAAATAAAGACGATTGTTACATCATGAAAATAGTTGTCATAGAAAAGTAATTACATGAATCTTCTTACTAATATAAGTATGATAAAGATCTTATATAATTCAAACTTATGTTTTGAGAATTTGATACTAAATTTGGATTCAAGATTATTACAATGTGCACCATAGGATAAGAAAAAGGTTGTTAAATATCAAGTTTGTACAACTTATATGTATGTGTTGGATTAAGACTAACTTATAATTAACATAAGTGATAAGAATACAAAGTTAGATGGCTAAAAAATTCAAAAGGTATGCTTACTTAAATTTCATTAAATTTATTGATAAATTTATATAATATAATCATATGTATTAAATGAAAGAGTACTCTAAATATTTTAAACGTTCAAGTTCTTTAGTTCTATGTAGATACTTAGGGTATGCTTGTTTGGGGGTAATGGAGAAAAATGTATGGGAATGGAATAAAACCTTGTGTTTGACATCAAACTATCATTGAAGGGGTAATATTTTCATTACCCAATTCTTGACATATCATTCCTCTAAAATAGCAAGGGAATGGATGTATGCCTTTAATTGGACCATATACTTGATTTTGAACATTCTGTCACTATAAATAAGCTGTATAAAATGTAATTAAATAAATTATATTTAAAATTTGATATAAAATAAAATTTTAACAAATTTTTATTTCTCAAGATTTTTAACAAACCAACCACCATCAAAAGTAACGGTAATCATTCCTTCATCTTAACCAACCGTCATAATTATAATGATTATATCCATTCTCATTCCTCTTTATATTTATTCTCATTTTCATTTCCATTATCTTCTGTGAACCAAGCCCCTCCTAAATATATTTTATCACAGTGACCAAGTCAGCTTAGACTATTGGAATAAGCTTGGGTCTGAACACAAAATTTAGGTCTAGAATTAAACTTGAGTAGACAAGAGTCTAATCCGATCTATATCAAACGTAATTTTAATCCAACTCATGATCGTTCCTAATTTTATCCGTAATTTAGTAACCGTAATACCGAAAATTGGTCTGGATAGGTCTAACATATTTAATTATTTGGGCCTAGCTTGTAAGAGGCCTATTTATTTAAGGCCCTATAAGATCAATCCAAGCCCAATAACAAATAGAAAACGTTTAAAAATAAGAAAGAGAACATAAAAAGGAAGATTAAAGGAGTGGACCCCATATAAATAACCTAACTCAACCATTCGTTAGAGTTAAGCAAGTAACCGTGGTTAGAATCAAACCTCAGGTTTAGCTTCCCCAGATCTCCCTCTCCTGTTCTGTTCTTCAAGGATCTGTGTACAAGGTTTTTGGCCAAAAACAGGAAAAGGCCAACTAAAAATCCCTACTTTTTTTCTGAAATTTAACCTGAAATTACTCAATTTGGGTGTCGTTTCAAAGTTCCGCTTGAACCAATTCATCGGTCGATTGATGATTTAAGCTCTGAGCAGATTTTCAAGCTAAATTTCAATGGGACTGAGAGAAATGGAGACGCAGAGAATAACAGAGTTACCATATAAGAACATGGATAAGCGTCCGAGGAAGAGAGCTCGATTAACATGGGACATGGCTCCCGTAAATCAACTCCTTCCTCCACCTCCCACGGTATCAAATTTAGTTTTTTTTTTCCTAGGTATGGTAAAGGAATCGTTTTTTTTCTTCTGTTTCTGATGCGTTTGTTTGCTCTGTTCGGTGTTTTCTTGTGCAGGTCATTCCAGGGTTATATTGTGGGCAGGATTTTGGATTCGGGGCAATTCCCAATTATGCTTATCCAAATGCTTTCTACAGTGAAACGCAAATTCCTCGTAATGGCTCTCCTCCTTGGAGGTCTGATGATAAAGACGGCCACTATGTTTTTGTTGTTGGCGAGAATTTGACTCCTCGTTGTAAGTATCACAAGGCAGCTTGGAAGCTGGTGTCTTCTAGACTGAGATAGTCGAGACATTGCCATTAAGTTAATGTTTTGAGCATCTCAAATTGAAACCATACTTGTTAATGAAGAGCGTGGATCTTATCTGTTTCAATTAGCTTGTATTTATATAGATCTTACCTGGCGTAATAATCTCTGTAGAAGGCAATTTATGGGTTAGTCACATTTTAATACCTTGTTGTCTGGTGAAAAAAGATAGGAAGTTTCGGGCCACTTGCAATTATGTCTTATGGTTATGGATTTAATTGAAAGTTTGTCTGGGAATGTAAAGTTTTGGACCACTCACATATAGATCATCCAGCCATTCGAATGTGACTACATGTTGATATTTATTTTTTGGACTCTTATGTGGTTCTTATTTCTTAATTTGATTGGTTAAACTCTGTTTATTTTGGTATATGAGTAGGGTACAGAGTTGCTTTTATGTTAGTGGTAAATTTTTCTTTTCTGACGCCCTCTTCTTTCCAATGTTGCAGACAGCATCCTCAGTAAAATGGGCGAAGGTTGGTATCGAGTTGTTCACAGATTTTGAAGAAAAAATGTTAATTCCATATTTATTTGTTGTCAAGGATCACTCAATTTACCTGCTAGGATTTGCTACTCGTAAATAGTTTTCAGTTGTTTTTATCTCCTTAATCTACGGTTCTAATAAATACCTGTAGGGACATTTGGGCAAGTCTTGGAATGTTTTGATAATGAAAAGAAAGAACTTGTGGCAATCAAAATTGTTCGCTCCATCCTGAAATATCGTGAAGCAGCAATGATTGAAATTGAAGTCCTACAGGCGCTTTCTAGGCATGACATTTCTGGGGCACGGTAAGGATTCCATATTTTCTTGATACCCGTGATCCTTGTAGAACTTGAAGATTTTCCTTGGTATAAATGGTTTCATTCTTTGCAGTTGTGTGCAAATACGGAATTGGTTTGACTATCGTAATCATATATGTATTGTAAGTATTTGTTGATATTTCTGATTTGGTTAATTTGGGAGCCCATTAGATGCTCCTGTATGCCTGAATATTCTGTGAGTTAGAAAACTTGCGGATGAGTTTAAATGGTTTCAACAGGTGTTTGAGAAGCTTGGACCAAGCTTATACGATTTTCTCCGCAAAAACAGCTACCGTTCATTTCCCATTGATCTTGTTCGGGAGCTTGGCAGACAACTTTTGGAGTCTGTTGCATGTGTGTGGACTATTCTGTACAATTTTCCCCTATATTTTATCACCTTGAGGCTAAGATACCATTACTGGGAAATGGATTATGGACCTAAATAGTTACTTTACTTTTGTTAGCCCCTTTATTTAGTTTTTAATTGTACAGCAATACTGTTGAGAATGGCGTGGGTTTGATTTTTTGAAGTTAAAACCTTTTGTTCTTGTGGTTCACGAATTACTTTGTCTCTTTTGCAGTTATGCATGATTTACGACTAATTCACACTGATCTGAAGCCTGAGAATATTCTACTGGTTTCCTCTGAGAGTATCAAAGTGCCGGATTACAAGGTAAGATATCCAAAAGTTTCTTTTTGAAGGAAAACCTATTCGGTTTTTTAATATCATATTGTTTCTTGCATTATGTTTATGAGTATTCTTTGACCCTTTCTTTTTCTGACGTCCTGCTTGCACTTTGATTTAGTTTCTTTCCCGTTCCACTAGAGATGGTTCCTACTTCAAGAGTTTGCCCAAGTCAAGTGCTATCAAGCTCATTGATTTTGGAAGCACTACATTTGAAGATCAGGATCACAGTTATGTGGTGTCAACTCGGCATTACCGTGCACCAGAGGTTATCTTGGGTAATTTATCTGAGACTATTATGAGTATCATTTAGATATCTTCTTTCCATTTTTCTCATAGTGAATAGTATCTGCAGGGCTTGGATGGAATTATCCTTGTGACTTGTGGAGCGTGGGTTGCATATTAATGGAACTATGTTCTGTAAGTATTTCAGTATCAGTTCCCTCCCTTAAGTTTTGGGAATTTTTATGATATACATATGTCAATAACTGTTTTTCAATCAAGAATTGAGTGACATCATTAAAAAATAGCTGGTTTCTAATGGAATTGCCTGCTATAATTAAAATCTGATTTCAGTTGTACATTGTTATGAAGAAAACCAAAAAATGCTATTGAACTACGCAACTTGCATTTGCTATATTACCTTCAAATGGCTGATTTCTTAATCAGCATAACTGGAAGGCTCATGGACATTTGTTTGTCATCCAACATAAGTTGTTGGATGATCTAATTTTGGGTATTATTTAGTTTATTATTTCAAAGCAGAAAGTCACAACTTATCAATTACTGGGAAATACTTTTATTGTTCGTTGCCAGGGTGAAGCACTCTTTCAAACTCATGAGAACTTAGAGCATCTTGCAATGATGGAGAGGGTTCTAGGTCCACTACCTCAACATATGGTGGTCAGAGCTGAGTAAGGAAAATCATATTACATGTTCCTTCAATTTGTGTGCTTGTGTTTCTTCTTATGTTGACCTACTTAGAATACTTACGTAATTCCTGATCACATTTCAGCCGTCGTTCTGAGAGATATTTTAGGAGAGGTGCACGATTGGATTGGCCTGAGGGTGCTACTTCGAGAGAGAGCATGCGAGCAGTTTGGAAGTTGCCTCGTCTGCCGGTATTTTAATAGAACCTCTTTTGTTTTGTGTGATTCAAAGTATCACACAGTTTATGGATACATCCAAATATATCTAGCTTAACTTTGGAAAACTGTGTCACACGGCATCTACTGCTGAAAGGGAAAGTCATACCAAAAGTTGTTACCTAGTTTAAGTTTTCAAATCGATGGCTAGTCTTCAAAACCTTGTTACAATCCAACATTTGATATTCTCTTGATACACACATTTGAGATTGTTATGTGATTCCTGTTAAAGAGAATTCGTATATTCATTTGGTTACAAAGGCTTTGTGTATTTGTGGACTTGCTTTTCTTCTTTTGGTACTCTTTTTGTTGAAACATAGGAGTATCTCTTTGATCTTTCAATTCTGTATGTCCTCCATCTACATCTCATTTGCTGCCTTTCTCCTCGGTTTAATGAATCTTTAACTACTGAATCTGAATTTATTATGCAGAATCTAGTAATGCAACATGTGGATCATTCTGCTGGGGATTTGATTGATCTGTTGCAAGGGCTCCTACGATATGACCCTGCCGAGCGGCTTAAGGCCAGGGAAACCTTAATGCATCCCTTCTTCACCAGAGATCTGAGAAGGTGTGGTTATCCCTTGTGATCACTAGTCTTCAGTATTTATGATAAACGACTCTTGGCCAACGAAGATATACCTCCGAGTGCGATGGTTAAAGTCAAACTCACGAGATTTCTTGTCAAAGCTTGATTGTATGACTTCTACTATGTAGTGCAGTCAGAATCGTTGTGAGTTCTTTCATATACGATAGAATCTGAAATGCATAATAACTTGATGCTCTGCCTCTTGTTGTGAGAAGAAAGTGCACCCTTTCTTGGTTCATCTGTGTGTATTTTGTTTTGGTCCCAAGTGCAGGTACATGGTTATTGCATCTATGTTGCCAGCTGGCTCAGTTAACTAGCAATTGTACAAGTTTCCATGTCCAAGGTACAGTTCTGGTCAATCAGACCAAGGGCTGTTTCATAGTTACCTTAAATCTTTGTCTGAATACTTGAACAGGAACCAACACGATTTATGTACTAATCAGCTAATAGAAAAACTTTCATAATCACCTTCCAACTAGAGGACAACTTGGAGCCGAAGTATTATGATCTTTTTTTAATAAAAAAATAGAGAAACTCACGGTTGCTATCTTTTAGATGTGTATTGGGTAAATCTTCAGATTAACGCAACAGCCTACAAATCACACCAATCAGGTGTTTTTCATCTTATTTATTATATTCCTGTTTGATAGTGGTTCATTACTGGTTGAATCTTTAAACCTTAAACCTTTCTTTGGACCGGTTCGATATCCGGTCCGGTTTTTAAAACATTGCTATACAACTAGCTTAAATCCATCAACATTACTTGTTAAGACAAAAATATAACTCTTACTAGGATTGATCTTAATTTTAGATACTCTTATAAAGGGTGTTAAAAAAACTTTTAATTAATGGGATATTAAAACTACAAGAAAAAAAAAAGAAGTTCATCAAAATAAAAATAATTAGCAATAAGCTAAAATGAGATCCACCGATAAGAAAAACTTAGTAAAAATACTTGCAGAAATCCTCCAAAATCTAAAAGGTAAAATTCGATTGAAATGTCAAACTGGTGATTCAAGTGGTGAAGTTATTTTTAAGATTCTTCTAAGTTAAGAAGTAAAAAATTCGGAGACTAATCTTGGAAAAATGATTTATTAATAGCAAAGTTATATTAAAATTTATAAAAGTTGCTTGGCTCAATTTATTAATTCGTCAAATAATTTATTTATAAATTAATATATTCACATGATAATTTATTCAAAATTCATCTGAAAAGTAGCGACTGGGGAGCTGTAAGGGTAAGAAAAATAACCGACGAAAAGGTTTGGTCAAGATGATGAACTTCCGGCACAACCTCGGCTAATGGGCCAACTCGAGAATTACAAACTAATATCAAAGCATTTACGTAATCCAGATGATTCGAAAAGTCTATAGCCCACTGGGATGGGCCATTGGCAACCAATAAAAACAGAATACAACCGAAAGCAAAAAGTTAAAACAGACATCGCGCGCAGCAATCCCCTGCTATTCAATAAGCCATCGCCGCGTGTCAAAACCTGTACCAGTTACCCATAAATATCCTATTTTTCATCGTCTCTCTGTTTCTGAGTGTCACCCATCACAACGTTCAAAATCTTCTCTTCTTACCGGAGATGTGGTGAAGACTGAATACTGCTCGCTCTTTCTGTTTCCACCACGCCATGAGCGCCAGGGTGCTTCTTTACTCGTTTACTCCCCGATGTCGCCCTCAGCTTCAACCTTCCGTTAAGAAGCCCAAGGAACCTCTTTCTCTGGCTGTCCACTTTTACTCTGATAACCGTTGTCGGGTTTTCCGGGTTTCAGTGAGGAACTCGGGCCAGAGAGACGGCCGTAAAGTTTACGCAGATGTCAAGTCGGAGTCGTACGAGATATCAGAGCCGCGGGTTAAGAAAGCGGCGAAGTTCGCATTGGAGAGTTCGGTGGTGCCGTGGTGGGAAGAGTTCCCGAAACGATGGGGTATTGTGATACTCTGCTTCTGGGCTTTTCTGCTTTGCAATATGGACAGAGTAAGGATCGTTTCTTGCTTTTGTTTTTATCACTCTGTTCTGTTAAATAAGCTGCAAGTATTTGGTTGTGTTTTGCAGGTAAATATGAGCATTGCCATACTTCCAATGTCCTCCGAGTTCAATTGGAACCCCTCCACTGTTGGTTTGATTCAGTCTTCCTTTTTCTGGGGCTACCTCCTCACCCAGGTATAATTCCTTCCTTTTTTAAGTTACCAGCATTGTTTTCTTTCCATTGCAAATTTGGTTTTGGGATCAATTATAAGATAATGTGAAGAATGAGAGTTCATTCTTGAGTTTTTCTTATGCTCCGCTGACTTTAATTGTCAGTGACAGATTGCTGGTGGAATTTGGGCGGACACAGTAGGGGGGAAGGCGGTGTTGGGGTTTGGTGTGATTTGGTGGTCTGTTGCTACTGCTCTCACTCCCGTTGCCGCCAAACTTGGGCTGCCTTTCCTACTTGCTGTCCGCGCTTTCATGGGTATTGGTGAGGTAAGTTGTGAAGTTTGCGTGGCAGTTTTGAGAGTTGTGTAACTCGTTATTTGATGCGCAATGGGTTTAGCGTTTTGATCTGCTGTTCTTTTTCAGGGTGTCGCTATGCCTGCCATGAATAATATTCTTTCCAAATGGGTTCCCGTATCAGAGAGGAGTAGATCGCTAGCACTGGTTTACAGCGGGATGTACCTTGGATCAGTTACCGGACTGGCATTTTCACCATTCTTGATTCATAAATTTGGATGGCCATCAGTTTTTTACTCCTTTGGATCATTAGGAACCGTTTGGTTTACTGTATGGCTAAGTAAGGTAACCTAGTAATTCTACATGCTCTTTTGCGATTGCAATACTTAAAAACAGTTTCGCTCTTTAAGGAGTTTTGTAAACCCATAAGCCTACTTAGACATCTAATTACTGAATTGCCTATCAATAGCAGTAGTCATATCGGTGTTTTCTTTTTCATATAGGCACATAGTTCACCTCTTGAGGATCCTCAACTCCGTGCGGAAGAAATGAAGCTGATTATTGCTAATAGCGTTTCCAAGGAACCCGTTAAAACAATACCATGGGGATTAATCTTGTCGAAGCCACCTGTGTGGGCCTTAATAGTCTCTCACTTCTGTCACAACTGGGGCACATTTATTCTCCTGACATGGATGCCCACATATTATAACCAAGTAAGTTTTCTTCTTAGCTTTGTCCAAAATGAATTAATTTCCAAAATATACTTTGTTATATTGAAAATATTAATTATTATTAGGAAAATTAATGTCTGATTATACAGACCCTATTACATACTTAAAATAACCGACAAGAATTTAGTAAAAGGTTATTTATTTTTAGTTATTTATTTTAAAAATAAGCGAACACACATGGGATTAAGTTCCAGACCTATAGCTAGCAAGTTCCATTAACTTCCATTTGCGGGAGGAGTGATTTATATATGAAATGAGTATTACATCCTTATTCAAAACCTTAAGATTCATTATTGTAAATAAACCTTGGCTAGTCGATATCTTCTCAATTCTCCTATGACGCCAAGAATATATATTTGGTGCGCAATAATAAACATCTTTGGGTACCAACAGAAATATACATGTATGAGAATATTGAAGTTATTGTGATGAAACGATCACTTAACATAGTATCAGAGCCTTGTAAACAAGTGGTTGTGAGTTTAAATCCTACCACTCACCTATTATTCAGCACAAGATAGAGTGGGTCTGTGCAAGTTTCAAACTCAAAGGACTTTCACTTGAGGAGGTGTGTTAGTGATTATATAAAACAATTAAGTTGGCCTTACACAACAGCTTAAGCTATTGTGGTGAAATGATTACTTAATATGGTATCAAAGCCTTTATGACTAAGTGATCGTGGGTTCAAATCTTACGACCCACCTATTATTAAGCACAAGGTAGAGTGAGTTTGTGCAAATTTCAAGCCCAAAGGGCTTTCATTTAAGAGTGTGTTAATAAATATATAAAACCAATTAAATTGGCCTCACACAACAACTTAAGCTATTGTAGTGAAACAGTCACTTAACATTGAAGTTGGAGCGACTATGATATTATATTAAGTTTTCATTAATCCTAATTTAGAGGTTTAACTTGTATGTATATATATATATATAATAGTGCCATATCTTCCCCAAAAATTTTAAGGTATTAGGTTTAGGATCTCGATTTTGTACATAAACCACCCTCCATGATTATTTTTAGTTGTGGATGGATATGTTCTAATATTCACTTTGGATTTTAGTTCCAGAATTGTTTATAGAATATCTGTAACTGTACTAGAAAAATTTAGCTACAGATAATCATTGAGGAAACATCAATCACAAGTAACGGTTTTTCGAGATTTGGGTACTAACACTTAAAAGAGTCCAAGGGAAACCAGCGATCAGTTGCACGAAAAGAGAACCTTTCTGGGCTGATCTTAGGCATTCACTTTTAATGGTTTTGTACGCTGGGGTTGGTACGCGAGGACAGGATAAGGAGCTACTGCTCTGTTAATATTTATTGTTCTCATTTATTCTTTTATCTAGTAACTTTTCCTGGACAACTATTGAAACTATTGTTTTTCACTGGTGATTTTGACTTGCAATGCGTTGCTAGAGCAATTGTAGTACTGAGACGATTGCTTCTCTACTCCTCCAGGTTCTAAAGTTCAACCTCACGGAATCTGGGCTTTTCTGTGTTTTGCCCTGGCTTACGATGGCATTTTCTGCAAATCTTGGGGGGTGGATTGCGGATACTTTGGTTAGCAGAGGATTATCAGTGACATCAGTTCGCAAGGTATATTTGATTTTATATACTTGATCTACAACCTATGTTGTTACCTCTATATACTGTTATTTTACTCATGTCTTACCTCTGCCCAACTCAGGATCTTAATTATGCTAGCTTGAAGCCCTATTATCTTCGGATAAGTTTGTTCATTCAACCCTTTGACAATAGGATCTGCATTATATTTTTCTTTGCAGATCATGCAAACAATTGGATTTCTTGGACCTGCTTTTTTTCTAACTCAATTGAGCCATGTTAACTCTCCTGCAATGGCTGTTGTCTGCATGGCATGCAGTCAGGTTGTTTACGAATTTGTATGAAGCAGTTTGGTCTTTTAATCTATTATAGTGTTTTCTATATCTACTTGCGAAGCTTTATGAGTAGCATGGAATTTCATAAGGTTTTCCATACTTGAGTAGTTGTGAGAAGAATATTTGATGTCCTCTATTGAAATATTTAATTTACTTTGTAATTAAACAGGGAACTGATGCATTCTCCCAGTCAGGTCTATACTCCAATCATCAAGATATTGCTCCTCGCTATTCTGTGAGTATTCATTCAAAGAAGACTGCCCATGAGCATCAATTGTTGAACAATTAAGAGTGGAACTACTAGTAACATGTGGTTTGCTTCTCACTGACGTAAAAGCCATATACTTCTGGGCAATTGTATCGCAGGGAGTGTTGCTTGGTCTATCCAATACTGCTGGAGTGTTGGCAGGGGTGTTTGGAACAGCAGCAACTGGTTACATATTGCACCATGGTAAGAATTCATTACTGACACGATGCTTGGTTGAAGCTTGGGATTTGGCTCCTAATTCTGGTTGTTCTTGTCCTCATTTTTAGGTTCTTGGGATGATGTTTTTAAGGTTTCAGTTGGTCTTTACTTGATGGGCACTGTGGTCTGGAATCTCTTCTCAACTGGGGAGAAAATATTGGATTAGACCATAGAGCAAGACAGCGCAGGGCTTCCCATTCTAGGTCGATGACCAAGCTTAGGTGACGAAAAGAAAACATACGAACTGAATCATATCTTTTGTTCATCAATTACTCCATATTCATGGCAGATTTTCCAAATGCCCAAAATTTTGAATTTGATTTACCTCAGAGCAGGTACACTGTTGTATAGTATCTCAAAACTACCTGTAAATGATGTTAACCACAAACAAATCAATTCAGTGGCATTATACGGAAATTTTTTATCCTCTTTCGGTTGTCTTGTCATAGTTCTATCACTACTAACACTTCTACAACTTGGCACAACAGTTTCTCATTGGTCACGTATTTATCCATCTTAAATACTATATTTTTTTTAAATATTTTGTATGAAATATAATGGCCTTTGAGTCACTAGAAGAGGAAACCTAAAAATTGTCATACGATATATTTGAACTTTACCATATGAAATTTTACAAAATTTCATTTTTTATGAGAAACCTAGTTCTGCAGCCATTTAAGGAATGAAATAAGGACTTCAAAACTGTGTCATACGATACATCTATTCTTCAAAGTTTGTATAAGTCTATAATAAAAGGAGATCAACATTTCGTAAAGACTGCATCAAATTTTAAGATATTTTGAACAAGGCATACATCCTTGATATGTCCTTAATCCACTTTTATTTCGATTTAGGTATTTTTGAAAATGTAGGATACACCTGATAAGTTTGAAGTGCAACTTTCGATTCTCAATTATTAAAAAATAATTGATAATTTGAAGCTATCTATATAAAAAAAATTGATTATCATTTGACTCAAACACAAAATAAAAAGATTTCTACTTGAAAGTGAATTTTCTTACAAGTATTCTTTAATTAGAAGAATTTATCTATATCTAACTAAGTGATTTTTTGTGTTTCTTTGCTCACAATGGGAACTGTGTTGTTTATTTTGTATTAACTTCATGTGATTCTTTACAATAAGTAGTATTTAAACAAAAATAAACACTACAAACATTGATGTCTAAGATATTCTTAACCATAATACAAAGTAGACATAACAAATTAGCCCTAAATTTATGTTCTAATAACAACAATTTAGCCACAATCTTAGGAATTGAAGAGACAAAAATAATAATAAATCTCAAAATAAATTGTTGGCCTAGATGCATGAAGTAATAACTAGCATTGAGCAAGCACCAAAGAAATGTTGGCAGGTCAGCCGTCATCATGTAGTAGTGGGTTGCATTGCCACCGCTTCTTTTGGTGGCATATGTAACATGTCTAAAGTCCGGTTGCTCATCGCCTATGACTACTTATTCTTTCTTTATTGCTACTTATTTTGTGTGCTTTGGTTTCCATCTCTGTCGTTGTTTCTTGTGTGATTGCAATGTGACATTTGTTAGCCCTCCATCTGTTTTTGGTTGTTTACCCAAAATGAGCTTGTAAAGCAACACAACAAACAAACGACACTAGAGCAACAAGTATCATTGACATTAACCATCTCCTTCCATAGATTGTATGGATAACGCAACTCTTTTCAACCTTTTTCTCCAAACATTATGCTCCCTTCTCCCCTATTATCTCTCTACATTTCCTCATCCCTTCCCTTCCAAACTTCCATCTTCAAGAATTCCTAAATCTCCCACTTTTGTAGTGTTTTCTTTTAGCATGTTTGTTCAGGGGCAATATTGTCCTTTAGATCTATCTTGCCTCTAACTTTTTTCCTTATTAGTAACTAAAATTCAACTTTTTTCCTCTACCACCTTTGATTATTACCATGTCCTAGCATGATTAATTTAGACAAACCTAATAGTTAAAGTCAAATTACCTTTTCGCCCCTTCCCAACAAACTCCCTACTACTCCTCCTTCTCCTCCACCCCGACCTCCTTCTCTTGGTAAGGGAATAGTGAACCCCTAACTGAGCTGGAAGGTTGTTGTGGGAGATAATACTGAAACCTTCATAAGGAAATAGTGAACCCCTAACTGAGCTGGAAGGTTGTTGTGGGAGATAATACTGAAACCTTCTTATATACCCCTGATAAGCTTGGAAGAAAGACCTATAGTTGCTCTCGATATTGAGACTATAAAAAGAGGAGCTAGTGCATAAACATCAACCCTAGTAGGATTCTTCTTGAGCAAATTGCTTGCATTCCCAGTGGTGAATAGTTAGGCAACAACGATTTGAAGAATGAGAGGCCTTGTGGAAGTGCTCTTAACTGAAGACAACCTGTTATTATTCAAGTTTGTAATCAAAGATGGAGCAAATGAAGTCCTTAAACATGTATAAAAGACAACATCTGGAAATTTTAAGAGAACCAACGATAACCACCTTTTTTCTTCATCTTTCTCTTCATTTCCCAGCTGGTAAGTGTGTATAAAAACACTCTCTTTCATTTGCATGTAACACTTCTTTCATAGGTTCCCTCATTGTGTTTGTTTTGAAAAAAAAATAGAAGAAGTTGTGGAGTTTAACAACTCTAAAACTCCTTATACTTAGGTAAAAATTCCAGCAGCTATATTATGTATTTTTTATGACTTTGACTATCTTACATTAATTTATAGTTGGATTATATGTTGGTTGTTTGGGACAATAATTGAAGTAATGGAAAGGGATAAAAAAGGAGAAAATGTAGTTGGAAAATGTTAAAAGAAGAGGAGATAAGACAAGAGGAGAGGGTGAAGAAGATGACATATTTTTTGAAAATTTAAGTTTCATGTAGCAGTAAAATGGTAAATGCAAATAATGAAGGATAAATCTAGAATTTACGTCCAAGAAGGGCCTTTTTTGGTATTAATTGAAATAGATGAGGGTAAAATAAGACTTTTAATTAGTTAAGGGTATTTTGGTAATTATGGTGGTTAGGTTAGAAAGGATATTATTTTTATAATTAAAAATAAATTAGAAAAGAGAATAATGTTGGATTATTAAGTGTATTTCGGTCAAAAATTTTTGTAAATTATTCATAAAATTTTGTAATGTCTAAGCTTGATGGTCTAATTAAGGAGTAAATTGGACTATAAATTAGTTGAATCCAAAATCGAGGTAACGATAACCTTG
>JANIHY010000004.1:56004500-56014842 GCA_027479065.1 Erythroxylum brevipes | reverse complement strand
TCTTTTATTTGAATTCGTTACCTTATTCTATATTTATTGTAGTATTTATTTTATTGTTAATTATATATATTTTTTGTATGTATTTATTTATTTTTTATTAGTATTATCTTTCATGTTTATTTTATTTTTATTTTATATCTGTATACTAATTAATTATTTATTTAATATATATACATATATGGGCAGATTAGAAATAGCTTCTGTAGGAATCCTTAAACCTGAACTTTTTAGGGATAAGATACTATAATAATTAATAGGCTTGGTAAAATTAGTTCGGTCCAACCTTAAGTCAATAAATCTAAACTTAATTTTTTTAAAAATAAAATGACATTATTTTTATATTTTACAATTTATATTTAGTTAGAGTCGCTCAAGTCCGATCGAGCCCGGAGTCTCGGCTTAGATTGAGCTTTGGGTCGAGCTACTCCACACATTTGTTTGGGCCAGGCTCGGGCTTTGTTTTTCCTATCAAACCCACACAAACTCTGCAAGAGAGGATGGAACTATGAAACCCTGAAACAATGGACCAAGATTTTCTGTCTAATATTACCCTGTTTTATTCTGTCTCATAAAATCTCAACCATTTATTTTGTAGGATCCACGTAAATTTTACGCGGGACCTATACAGGACTTATATAAATAAACGGCTGAGACTTATTGCACACAATAAGACACCATAATATTGAATAGAAGATCTGAAAACAATGGTCTCTTTGCTTTAAGATCAATTCGACGATAATGACATTTTTGAGATTGAAAGACATTTTCGAAGAAACTGTTTGATCTGATCTGCCCAATTGACTCGGTTGGAGTCGAACTGGTTTACTATCCTCTTCACAACCCTCTCATATCATTCTTAACTGCGACTTAAATCATACAATGCAGGTTACAATATGATTAACATAGAGGCCATAATTGCAATTTAACACATCGGTATCGACTGGTTATCATTTCTTGTCTTCTGGGTTGTTTGAGCCATGAACTGGGATTGCAGGAGACCAGAATTGAGCATTCTTCACCTTTGACACGCTCGCTAGGACACTCACAGGCGTCACATCTCCAACAATCGTCACCTTCTTCGCTGCAAAGTCTATGCTAAAGGATGTCACACCTGTGCATATAATCAATCACAACATCAGTTTAAGGATTTTGTATCATCAAAAGGCACATCAGTTTAAGGATATGCAGAAAATCCAGGTGAAACAGAGTTGGATATGGAAGGAGAGGCGCAGAATAGAATTGGGAAAGAGACAAAGAGATGAGTTCATACCTTCCATTCTCGATAAATGTTTCCTCACTTTTCCTTCACACCCCTTGCAGTGTAATGAAACTCTCAAGACCACAACCTGAAATATCCAAACTCATCAACTGAACAATCTCAAAGTCGGCTCTTAAGCTTCAATATGTAGAAACAAAGAGACCAAACCTGGTTTGGAGACCTGTCTGAGCGGGAAGACAAAGACGTTGATGAAGCTGTCGACTCACTTTGATTGTGAGCTTGAGTTTTGTCGGATTCAGCAGGAACCAGTGACAAAACAGGATCAAAATCTGGTGGCAGCCCGTCAAAGAAAGCTGTTTCACTTAAAAGATACCTAGACGACCCTGGAGGGGTGAAAAAATCACTAGGACCACTCCAGCTCTTCTTCTCAACTTCTTTTGCCAAAGTAGAACTCCTCTTAACATCTTCACTTGGCTTGAAAGAGCCTTTCTTTCCTCTTTGATCGTTCGTTTTTGAAGAAGCTCTTTTGCTTTTATCAATTTTCTTGTTGATATTAGCCGAGGAAGTTTTACTCTTATGAGGAAGATGGTAAGGCTGTGGGTCGATGGGTGGTTCAGGAGCACAAGTAGGTACGGGAAAACTCCTGGGGTTTCGTTTCTGGTCTCTGATGATGGGATTATGGCGGTCGATTGCTCGGCCGCCAAGTTGAGTGTTGGTTGATGATGGAGAGGAGGAGGAGGAGGAAGGTTGATCCATGCTTAAGCATATGGCTGCTGAAGCTTGGGAGCACAAAAGATATCAATTCCTTTCATCTCAAAGAAGGTTGGTTGGTCTGGTTTGATGCTTTGAACCATGTTTTATTCATGAATGCCCTCCAAAAGTGATTAAACTGAATGGAATTGTTTAATCATTGCCAGAGATTAAACTGAATGGAATTGTTTCTTCCTGTGGATGGTGATGGACACAAAAGTCACTTTCTTTCCCATTCATCAAGTCAAATTCTATCCACAAAGCTTATGGAATCGGATGCTACGTTTTCTTTAGCTTTACATTGTCCCAGCCAGCCCATATGGCATATTATGATCGTTTACATTAAAGTTGCTTACTATTTGTGATGTTCTTTTACAGATGACCCTTCTGAGTTTTTTTTCTCCTTTTTCTCAGTTCTTTTTTGCTTTTTCTCCTCATTTATAGCCAGTAATCTGGGACATGAGGGGTAATAATCTGGATGCTAATGATTATTGATTAGTACCACAAAGTCACATCGCATTGGACATGGTACTTACAAGAAGCATCCTTTTCATCTTTTAGTGATGACCTACAGCGTGTTCAAAGCTTCCATGATTGACAGATTGCAAAAAGCTTGTATCAACAAGTTGCAGAGTAGCTAAAAACCAAAGGGTTTGGAACCATTTGTGGTCCAAATGTTACGTGCATGTGTGTGTGTGGGCGTTTTAGTTTTTGACAGGAGTACAGAAATGGGTGTCGTGTACTAAGTGAAGTTGGTGTCGAGGACGTTCCATATCTTTTACAGTGTCACGATGTACCATTTAGCCTACGAGTTTGTAATTTGACTTGGAGAATAGTAGATGGTGCTTTTAGTTTCTTTTGATGTCCAATGCCCGAGTGTTAGCTAAAGGTAAAGGGATAGCTCTTCCTGATGGAGCACACCTCTTTTTGGTTAGGTCAAATTAAATACTGATAGGACATGTAAAAGTTCCACCTATTCGGCCTCAGTAGGAGTTCTTATTCGGGATAGTTTTGGTATTTGTCACAACATTAGCTACTGTTCCTTGGTATCCGCTGAATTCGAGAGCATCTTCTCTGGACTGCATCTGACGTGGGATCTTAGTTGCCGCAAGATCGAATTAGAGATTGACTCTCAGATAGCAATGAGGATCCTTTCGGACTCCACTACACACTCCACGTTGCTCAGTCCGCTTATCATGTGTATTAATGAATTGTTAACTCGCAATTGGGTCGTGATCTCCCGTCATATCTATTGTGAAGAAAATCGATGTATCGATTGACTCGCTAATTTTACTGTCTATTTTGCTTTAGGTGTCACCACTTTTATACAGACACTCTCAGGGTGCGCCTCAATCCTTCTAAAGGATATCATCGGAATTAGTCTCCCACGATCAATTATGTAATCTGTAGCGTTTCTTTCCTCTTAATTAAAAAAAAAAGGGATAGCTTATTTGGTCCCTATTTTGCCGAAGCATCAATCTAACACTTGGGAACATAAGAGTTAAATTTTAATTGAAAAAAGAGACTATTAAAAAAATTTAATTGATTTATTTTAATTTATAAAAATCGGCCGATTAATTAATAAACCGATTAATTTTTAATAACAAGAGTCATTAAAATAAATTAAATTAAAAAATTAAAAACTGAACTAAAAAATTGGTCGATATAAAATTTTTATGATTGAACCTTTACCCCATTAAACCATAAGACGAAAATTATTTTTTCTCCTTTTAAATTTTTTAATCCATTAAACCATAAGACGAAAATTATTTTCTCTCCTTTTAAATTTTTTAATTCAATATTTTAAAAATTGGATCCAAAATTAAAAAAATCGACGTATAATAAAAAATTTAAAATAAGATTGAAAAATTACCCTTACCATAAAAATGGTAAAAAACATTGAAGTTTAATTAAAAAAGAGATTGTTAAAACAAAATTATCTAGTTTATTTTAATTTACAAAATTCGATTAATTTACAAAAAATTATGGAACCCTAAGTTATTAATCGGTGGAATATGGCATAGTAATAAAAAAAGCAAGAGGTCAGTTTGTTAAATGTTTCTCTGGTTTCTCTACTTCTAATTATACTCCTCTTATTCTAATTATACTCCTCTTATTGCTAAAGTTGTTGCTTTCAAAGAAACTTTATCTTGGTTGATACGCTCAAGTTTTACATATGTGGAGGTGGAAACCGATTGTCTTCAATTAGTGCAGTAGTTCTATGGATCACGAAATCAACGAGCTGGGAGCGATCTTGGACTATGCAAATTAACTGTCAGTAGCTTTCAATCCTTTACTTTTAATTGGATTCCAAGGCATGTAAATATAGTAGCCTACTTGTTATCTAATTAGCTACTAGTTTTCTCAATAAGTTTAGTTAGGACATTTCGCCTGGTTTTATGTTAGACACTCCAACGTATGATGCAACTTTATCTCAATAAATACGCTCAGTTTCTTAAAAAAAAAAAGGTGGAATACTTCTTTTTTTTTTGTGCCTATCTCTATCCCGATAAATCGAAACCAAAACTCTTATTTTTCGTTAAATACTTAAACCAAGCTCTTATTTTTTGTTGAATACTAATTTAAGTAAGTTTGGAATGAGCCTCACAAAAGGTTGAGGTGTCCTTAGCCTGAAAGATATATGACCATGAAATAGAGAGATTAAATGGAACATAATTTACTAGTTGGTAGAGTCGTGGAAACATCTCATTCTTTCCTATTTTGGACATGCAATTGCTTAATTAATAAATCAACCAATTTTTAATAATAAGAATTATTAAAAACAAAACTAAAAAATTGGTCCATACAAAATTTTATGATTACACCAATGGAATCGGTTTTACATTCTAAATTATAGCTTCATATAATTTAAACTCTTTTCCAGGTGACTTGAAGGCTCAAAGTCAATGGAAGATGGAGAATGAAAATAACTCAGAACAAACACAAAAACATGCACATTGCATAACTGTCATAAAAGTTATTAAGTTTCACTAGAGCTGACCCTGATTGAGTTCAGTACAGAACAAAGGTTTCAAAATTTGTTCTAATGAAAAAAAATAAAAGAATATCAAATGTGCCAATGAGCATAAGGCACAGATTAACAACAGATACACTGACCATATAAGAAGCAATACACTGCTATAGTCATCCCAAGTTACATTACCATGGATCTGCAATCATGGAATGAACAAATAGTAATCACTTACTCTTTCAACACTATACATAACGAGTGTAATACCTAAAGCTGCTTCCCTTCATCTTCGTTCATTATGCGGTTACGGAAATCTCTGACCATGAGAGGCAATCCCTCTCTCAATGAAATTTTGGGCTCCCAGTTCAGTAGTTCCTTTGCTTTGCTGATATCTGGTTTTCTTTTGTGTGGATCGTCAGCAGTATTTGGTTTGAATTCTATGGTTGCACTTGAATCAATTGTTTCTTTCACAACCTAAGAATTCATTTTTTAGGATGTTAGTACAAGCCAAAAACTACCCAAATTGCTTCCCACCACTATGCACGTAAGCAAATAAAAGCAGTGGCTTGATAGCTTTTATTTGCATTTGAAAAGAACTACAAGAAAGACATACCTCAGCAAGCTCGAGCATAGTGAATTCCCCTGGGTTGCCAAGATTGAAAGGTCCCACATGCTCACCTTCCATTAATGCCACCAATCCATCTACCTGTTATTGAAAAAGTTCTTGTCATATTCCAGCAACTAACTTCTGATTCAGACGCATATCATATGCCATCAACATTACGTGAGACGTGCCTAGGTATGAACACATTTTCAAGTCATTTGTTATTCTCTCTACATTAAAGCAACATCCTGTGGATTTCCTCTTATTGGCAAGAATAGAGACCAGGGCCGTATTTCCCATCATTCCATGTCAATTCATAGTGATATCCGAGCTCAAAGAATAACCTCAAGTGACTAGTATACACTTGTGAGAACCATGAAATAAGGTAGATACCAAGAGTAAACGGCTGGATGAAATGAACCTAGGTTGTGAAGTACTAGCCTTCCTTCCCATTATTCCAATAAAAATTTGAAAAGCACGTACTGTATGCAAAATATCACATTCAGTAATTTCTAAGAGTACAATCAAGGAGAGAATGCATAAATATTGTCCAGTATACCAAGTCAGAAACATATTGGAAGCTCCTGGTTTGTTTCCCATCACCATATACAGTCATTGGTTGTTTCCGAATGGCCTGAACAAGGTTTTGAAAAGTAATTAGAGCACCTCAAAATTAAGAACCTCAATGAGAACACATCTTGCATACAACTTTGAGTGACTGCAACATGTCAGGATTTGCAAAATTATACCTGAGCAACGAAGTTGCTCACAACACGCCCATCATCTAAACACATGCGAGGCCCATATGTATTGAAAATGCGAGCAATTCGGACCTGTAAACAGCAGAAATCATTATTGCCAAACAGGCCAAGTGTCAATGTATAGGCCGAAACAATTGCAATTGAGAGAACCAATCAGCTGCAATTGAGATTGTTCAAACAGCGGTCTATCTTGTTCATCTTCCACATTTTATGTGCTTAGATACAATATGGAACCTAATGTTACACATTTATTTATAAGTTTGCAATTGTTAATACTTGAACCTAAGACATGACCCAATTAAACCCATCATTTACTACATGGGGCAAGTCCAAGGACAGATTAAAAAAGATAATTTTGATAAGTTTGTCAAAGTATCAGATTCGAAGGATTTAGAACACTTAAAGTATCTTCTCGTAAGCCTTTGCATGAATAAATGCTAATAAAACATTACAAACTAGCACGAAATGAGTAAGTGGGTTACTGCACTTTGCATTGAAATAAGAGCAATGAATGAACACTACACATTGCAACTAGAATCTAAATAAGACCATGCAAAGTATACACAAGACCAACAATCTAAATAACATAGTACACTAATTTGCACACACCATGAGAAACCATTACCTCAACACCTGCACCTCTGTGATAGTCCATTGCTAATGTTTCAGCTGTCCGCTTTCCCTCATCATAACAGCTCCTCTCACCTAAGCAATTTCAAGTGCACAAAGCCGTCATTCTTTAACAAAGCAACAATGCAAATTTTCTCTATGACGAGGCAGATAAAGGCAACTAACCAATTGGATTAACATGTCCCCAATAGGTCTCTTTCTGTGGATGCTCAAGCGGGTCTCCGTAAACCTCACTAGTACTCGTTAGCAAAAACTTTGCCCCTACTCTCTTTGCCAAACCCAACATATTTAGCGTACCCATTACATTGGTCTTGTATACACACCAACATTCACAGTTAAGGATCTCAAGAACAATCTCAAAGTAATGTACAAACATAAAAAAAAACTTTAAAGCAACCCCAAATCATAAATCATTCATTCTATTAAAGGATATAATAGTCTTGACGGGATTGTACTTATAATGAACAGGCGAAGCGGGGCATGCCAAGTGATAGATCTGATCAACTTCCAATAGAATCGGCTCAACGACATCGTGTCGAATCAACTCAAACTTCGGATTCCCAAACAAATGCACTAAATTCTCCTTCCTACCAGTGAAAAAATTGTCAATCACAATAACCTCATCGCCGCGAGCAATCAACTTATCGACCAAATGACTCCCGACGAACCCAGCCCCTCCGCTGACCACAATGCGCAATCTCCGGCGCTCGATTCCCGCCGGAACGCGCCCGAAGAACGAAGGTTTAGGATATTCGAAGCCGTTGTTGCGAGAAGCGGGGAGAGAAAAGGACCTGGAGACAGCGGTGGATTGCGTGTCCGACGGGCCGAGGCGAGAGAGTGTGGGCTGGAGAACGAAGAAGGTGGAGCCGATGAGAATTCCGACGAGAATGAAGAGGAGACGTTGCTCTTTGAATAGGTAATTGATGGATCGAGGAAGAGATCTATGGTGTTTCAGTGATTTTGGCGAGTACGGGTCTGTTTGGGTGCTGGAGATCTCCTCGTCTCGCCGGTGGTTAAGGCTTGTTTGTTTGTGCAGCTGTTTCATGACGGCAATCGCTCTGTTCTTGATCGTGATTTAACGGCAATTGGCCTCCGGCTATTTGAGAAACGTGTTTGTGTAAGCTGTTGAGACAGTTCGGACATGTTCTGCTCAAAACGGAAACTCAGGAGGAGGAACCTGTAAATTTGTTCGTTGAAACAGTTGGCCACCAAAACGTCATGCCGTATTGACGGACCATCCCTACGTCACCGTTTCAATTCATTTATACGGGCCTGAAATTTTCGGCCCAAACAATTTCCCCAAACTATGAGTGACGTCGTTTAACGCACGAGTTTGCGGTTTGTGTGGGATAGCACTGTAGAAGAGACTATGCGACGACGTATTACGATTAGGTCATACACTTCAAGTCTTCGTTTAGTGCGTTTGTTTGTCGATACGCAAATTCTAGGGTTCGAGTGAGGAAGGAGCGGAGCAGCTCAGAAATGGGTGAGTGAGGATCTCTTTGGTTTTGTGTTGATTGAAGTTTATCTTAGCCTAGGTTTTAAGTTGAATTTGAATTGGTGTGAAGCAGCAAGGTTGAAGGTTCACGAGTTGAGGAACAAGTCAAAGACTGAGCTTTTAAGCCAGTTGAAGGAGCTTAAATCGGAGCTAGCTCTCCTCCGTGTCGCGAAGGTCACCGGTGGCGCTCCTAACAAGCTCTCCAAGATGTAAGATCCTTTGTTATGTCTTCTTTTCTCGTTCTGTTTTGCATTAGTTGATTGAGATCAGTGAAAAACCTGAACAGAAAGGTGGTGAGGCTCTCGATTGCACAGGTGTTGACGGTGATATCTCAGAAACAGAAAGCGGCGCTAAGGGAAGTTTACAAGAACAAGAAGTTCTTGCCTCTGGACCTTCGCCCCAAGAAAACTCGCGCCATTCGCCGATGCCTCACCAAGCATCAGGTTTAGTTTATTCTTGCAAATCAAATGCTTTCCTTTTTGTTTTTGTCTGCTGGGAATGGATTATTTTGTGACGGATTGCTAATTTTTACTTTTGATAGTGAAAAAGCGAAACCTTTACCTATACTCTGCTGTTAAAGTGTTTGTTAGATGTCTGTATAAGATAATATACTTTGCCATCTCTTAGGTTGAAGAGGTGTTACATTGATTTGGAAATTCAATTGCTCTTCACTGTAATCTGCAAATTCACTCGGCACAACTTGTTTGCATATCTCACACTTTCTTCTGTCATCTATTTTAGTAACTATTTCCTTTCCATTGTGAGTTGGCTAGCACATGATAGTCTCTGTACACTTTTAGACATTTACTTCTGCAATGATGCAAGTCTTACTAGTACTTTGAACTCTTCATGTTGTGGTAAATCTGGAGACATTTTTATTGGTTCATCTTATAGGTTTTTTTAATCGTCGGTCTTGTTCGGTTTCAGGCATCTTTGAAGACAGAACGTGAAAAGAAGAGGGAGATGTACTTTCCGATGAGAAAGTATGCAATCAAGGTGTAGGTTAGAGTGCAGTGATGATCCATCAATTTCAAGTTAGATGCAGCCATTAAGACAAACATATTGTTGTTGGATTTGCTCTTGTGCATTTTCACAATGCTCTTAGTCGAGCTCTATGGTTTTGATTTTGCTGATGTTTGAAATTTGCCATAAGATTACCATTTTCTTACATTTAGTTGAGTTGATTGTTCAGCTTCTTAGTTCTACTGGTCTGTTTCACATTTCTGATCGCTTGCATTGCTGCTGAGTAAGAGAGTCGTTGAAAAACTTCCAATTCAAAATATGAAATGACAAGAGTATTTTCTGTCACTGATGATGAAAATGGCTTCACAAAGGGTTTTGGAGGACCGGTTTGATGATTCCTGATAACTCAAAATTTGATTGTTAACGCTAAACTGTAATAGATTAGACCTAATTATTTGATAATCGGTTCATGAAGCTCAAGCATATTAGCATAATCTTATTAATAGTTCAACCATTTGATAATGAAAAAGGTAATCTTTTTGTTGTCTGCATTGTCCATGGCCATAGGCCTGTTTGTTGATAAAAAGTAGCAGATTTGACAAAGATGCTTGCGACCACAGTGGGAGTCGAACCCACGACCTTTTGATCCGAAGTCAAACGCGCTAATCCACTGCGCTATGCGGTCGAATTCTCTGTCTTTCGTCTCCCGTTTAAACAACCTTTAGATACGATGGTCAGCCATTGGTGGGCTTAGGAAAACGAGTTTCTGTTTTGGTTTGTAGGTGATGTGGCTATGAGGTTTATCTTTTTTGGGGGTTAATCACTGCTGAAGTTGGTTTTTCACGTTTCGGTGTTGGGCTGTTTTTGAGTAGGAATCTGTCAAGAGAAAATCCAGCAAGGTTGCGTGATTAAGTGGAATAGTTTTCAGCTGATGTGGAACGCATGT
>JANIHY010000004.1:55973205-55995743 GCA_027479065.1 Erythroxylum brevipes | reverse complement strand
TTTCGAGCAGGAGATCGGATGAAAGAATGTGAAGACGTCAGTTTCGACATTTGAATACGTTAGCTTTTGAGTAATTTTGGATCTTGAGTATGAATATGTTATGACTTGAGATAAGTTTGGAAAAAAAAAGTATTTGTGTATAAAGTTGAGAATTATGGATGATTGTGAAATTTGTATATGAGATTATGGATAATTTGAGAATACATACATGTATGATTGGTTTGGGAATTTAATGGAATTATGAGATTGGTATGTTAAATTGAGAACTATGGAAGTGTTAGATTTAGGTTTGCGTTTTGCTGGAGTTTGGATTCCAGACGGGAGTGTCCGATGATTCTGGATTGCGTTTGGGAATGTTAGAAGTGTATTGTGAACCTTTGCAGGTTTGGGGTTAGGAGGATGGCAGCCGTTATGCTGCCGAAATTTCGATAAAATTTGGGATAAATAGGAATATGATCAGATTTAGAGATTTGTATATGGATGAATTTCCAATGTGGAAATTATTCACATGTGATCAATAAGATGAGAAAAATGGTTTTAAGAAAAAGAAAAAGAAAAAAAATTTATACCGGATTTCGGGATAGCTTGAGTCCAAAGAATTCCAACGCGACGCTTTTCTCTGTTCTTTGTTCATTCGATCATTTCCTTTGATTATTGTGTTCGGATGTCGGATCCGCTTTGTTAAGTCTTTGTTCGCTCTGATTCGTATCCGATTCGCTTATTCGATTCGTTTCGCTATTTTTCGTTTCCTTTCGATTCCGTTTCCCGTTCTTTGTTTTCCGGTTGGGATCCGATTTCTGGATCAGGTCTCAACAACATTTCTCCCACGTACCATTCTTTTCTTTTCTTTTTTGCGCTTCTTCAACTATTCTAGGAATTGCTTCAGCATACAATGCTGAGGTAAATGTCTTAGCTTCTTTAGACAAGCTCCCCCTTACTATATTGGCAATCGGGTATTTGAACTTTCTGGAGACATGCTCAGGTGAGTATCTTGTGGGTGGTATTCCTCGTGTACTCCGTGACGGCAACACATACCCCTAGGTAGACTCTGTTGCTTCGATTTTTGGTGTGGCTGCATAAGACTGGTTAAAATGTAAAACAGCAGAGTTATTCTGAATAGGGGTTGTTACCTTTGAAGAAACATCAAACTGAGGAGCTTGGGGTGATTCGAGTTCATTGATGGGCACTGCTACGTCTTCTGAGGTGGTGGCTAGTCTGGTGGGCTCAAGAATTGATGAACTAGGACTTAAGAGCCAACTCAGTGTGTCGACTTCAGACTTCTCCCCCTGACCACTGGGTTGGGTGGAATAGAAGTATTCAGTTTCAAGGAAGTCGCAGTCCATAGTGGTGAACATGCGACGAGAGGAAGGATGGTAACACCTATAACCTTTTTGATTAACCTCATATCCCACAAACCCGCATTTGAGTGCACAAGGATCAAATTTAGAACACTCAGACTTAGAAATGTGGACAAAGACTGAGCAGCCAAAAATACGAGGTTGGAGAGACTGTGGGGCTGGTTTTTGGGTGTGAGCGGAGAGCGTGTCGAAGGGTGTTTTTAGGTCAAGTATTTTGGTAGGTAGGCGATTGAGGATGTATACAGCGGTTGCAATGGCTTCTGGCCAGAATGAACGGGGTACATGGGATTCAAGTAATAGGGCTCTGGTGATCTCAAGTATAATTCGGTTTTTTCGTTCTGCCACTCCATTTTGTTGGGGTGTATTTGGACAAGTGGTCTGATGTATTAACCCTTTTTCTTGGAAGAAGGTTTGCATGGTCTGATTGACGTATTCTCCCCCATTATCAGTTCTAAGGATCTTTATGGTTTTTTGGTACTGGGTGTGAATCATAGTGTAAAAATGGACAAATTTCTGAGGGACTTCAAACTTGTGTTTAAAAAGTAGACCCAAGTCATACGGTTACAATCATCCACAAAAATAAAAAAGAATTTAAACAAGTTATTTCTAGAGTTTGGGGCTAGACCCCACACATCCGAATGCACTAAATCAAAGGCATGTTGCACATGAGTGTTACTAGAAAGAAAAGATTTCCTACGACTCTTGGCTAGTACACACGTATCACATGAATCATTATTGGATAAATGTGAAAAAAGTACTTTAAAATAAGTAGGAGACAGATGACCTAGGCGTCGGTGCCAAAGCCAACTCTGATGGTTTATGGTTCTAGATAGAAGGGTGGTTTCTGTTTGAGCTACCTCATCGACGTAGTAGAGCCCATCTCGCTCAGTGCCATGTCCAATAATCTCCTGAGTCTGGATATCCTGTAATAAGCAAAACTAGGGTTCATAATCACTCTACAGTTCAATTCTCGAGTTACTTGGCTTACGGATAGTAATTTGCAGGTGAGTGACGGGACATATAGACAGTGAAATAGTTTCAGTGTTGGGAGAAGTTCTACTGATCCTACGCCTTGAATAGTTGCGTAATTACCATCGACGGTTTGGATTTGGTCTTCTTTAGGTGGTGATGGGTTAAGGATATCTGTACGGTCAAAGGTCATCGTATCAATGGTTTCACAATCAAAAAGCCATCGATTACATTTCGGATTTTTGGATTTTTGGAAAATATATGTGGTTTTTTGAGGTGTGAGGGTGTTCTGATCTTTTCGGAAAGGTAATGGGTGGTTTTGTTCAATGTTGTGATTTCTGGAGTCAATTTGGCTATTCTGGAAATTTGGTGGGCTAATTTGGCTAGCTTGTGTTTCACTAGGGTAAGTTCGGTCGAAGCCTTTAATTCTAAGGTAAAATACATCATTTCTTCCAACATTTGGACTACAATTATCATAAAAACTTTCAATTTGAAAAAATTTGGGGCTAGAAATTAAAGGATTTGGGGGTAAATTACAAACCCCAAAACCTATACCTGATTCATTTGTCCCTTTCAACGAGCTGCCACCTCTTTTCTTCCAAAACCTGTAGCGAAAAAAGCTCCATGCTCTCCAATTTCCATGGTATCGCCGCCGGTGGCCACAGGGTTGCCCATGACGGTGGCCGCCTTACCAGAGCGAGGTTGTCTGCTTCCATTTTTTCTTTTCGGGTTGTTCGTCCACCATTCTGGAAAACCTACAATATGAAAACACTCCTCCTCGATATGTCCGATCATATTACAGTGAGAGTACTTTAAACCCGACCGATCTAGATGCCAGTATGAATATCCACTAGATTTTGACCGATCAACATTGGATTTTTCAGTGGCTTCCTTCTTTGTGAAGTCCGATTGCGGCCTCTGTTCTCTTCCTTTCACGGGCAAACCTGAACCAATTCCACCCGATGATGTCAAACCTTCGCTAGCTTCACTGGTTGCCAATGGGTTTAGAATAACCATCCTGGCGGCCTCTTATCGAACAGTAACTTAGGCTGCTTCTACTAAAGGTAAAGGGTTTTGTTTCAACAGATCCCTTTTGACGGTGTCATACTTCTCATTCAGACCAGCCAGATACTGGTATAATCGATTCTTCCACTTAATCCTATTGAATATTGTAATGTCTGTGGCATAGTGCATGGTATTTGGTTCCCTTGCGTCTAACTCTTGCCAAAATTGCTAGAAGCTACTGTAATATTTTTCATTAGTCAGCTGGCCCTGTTTGTGGTTGTTTGTTCTGGTTATTAGATCAAAAATTTGCAGGGATCCTTCACCACTATGGTAGGTTTTTTCAAGCCCTACCTAGAGTTCCCTGGAGGATAGATACTGAATAAACTGTCCCACCAAGTCAGGTTCGATTGCATCGATTATCCAGGAAAAAACTTGCAGATCAGATTGTTGCCATTTTCGAAACGTGTCTGTTGTTCTTGCTGGTGGTTGTATATCACCATTGATGTATTTTAATTTTCCTTTCTTTCCAATTGCCAGGAGCATCAGTTTGGACCACAGGGAGTAATTATGGTCGTTCAATTTGACTGACACATTGACATTGTCGTTTCCAGTATTCTGGCTCAACAATTTCTCTATTTGATTTGACAAGATTTCGGTAGCCTCAGACATAGCAGAAGAAGAAGAAGGATCAGGGCTGCTTACGCTCATAGTTGATGGTTGCGATTATGACAGATGAGGTTAAACCAATGGAGTCCTTTGCAGGATCACAATAATGTCTATGATACCATGTTAAACAGATAAAGAAAAAATAGACAAAGGCATATTGGGTTTGAATCTCTTTTTCGTTGATTTCATTGATGTACAGAGTGATGCTTTTATAGATAGATTTTGACTAGTGTTCATATATGAAACTAACTCTAGTGTTCATATACGAAACTAACTCCTACATAGATAATCCTAATATGATTATAACTGCTTTTGACTTCGTCTAACAATTTTGATTCTGCTCGGTGGAATTTCAGAACTTACACCAACATTATATTGATTGCTGCAGACAATCTGTTAAGATAGGTGGCATAACAAGTGACAAAATCTGAATGGTGAGGTTAGTGTCCGAGGGCATCAGAAATTCTACTGATACTCATTGAAGAGAGTGATCATTCAGGATTTTCTTATAGCAAGATGACAATCTTGGGAAGTATAGTCCTTAATTAAAAAAAATATCTCCTATAAAATCTTTTTCATCCCTTTGATTCTCTCCTGACATAAGTCACATGTTCCACTTTCAAACTCGTCCCCACAATGTAGCATGTCTGTTTCTTCAGAATCTTGTTCACTATGTTAGAATACTGACTAGATAAGCGGTTTGTGATGATTGGGATATTTTCCAAGTGCATGATAATAAAAGGGACATCCTTAATAACTGTTTAAATAATGTCTGCGCTGTTCAGTTCTGAACTGACTAGTAACTTTGGGCTTGGAACCGATTTTCTTCGCTGATAAGTAACATTTACACAAGTGTTTCTGAGAAATTGTCGGTACCTGGGAAAATTGCAAAAGAAGATATAGCTGAGGTTCAAAGCAATGTAATTGAAGCTAGCTAAGCAGTTTTCTTGGATGAAATTAGTACACACTAAAGTTATTTACTGTTCTGGAGAATTTGTCAAACAACTTCTATAGAAACAATGTCACTAGATCAGTATCCGCAAGTCAAGTCTATCAGTTAATCAGGATTCTTTTTCCAGTGATCATGTACAATCAATTAGAATGATTCAGCCAGGACGGAAACTTCTCAGAACTTCTTTGAGTGACTTACACTACAGAAAAAAAAAAGATGGAGAAAAAAGAGGATTTTCCTTACTTCCAAGCAACACTATTATCATATCTTCCACAGTTCTTTGTTCAGGAACTTAGGGTTGGGAAACAGGGAAAAAGAATGTGATAGGGTAAAAAGAACAAGTGAGATTTTTTCTAAAAGACCTGATCTTTTTCAGAAACTATTGAGCCAAAAAGGGTTTTGTATCTTTTGTTGAAAAGGGTATTTACCATTTTTAGAGGGACTGATAAAGATGTTTCTCATCAGTTCACTGTTCTAGAATAATTTAAGTATTTTGGTTGATTGTCAATTCTAAAGATGAATCCCAATTTGGTATCAGATATATGCCAATTATGACAGTTGAAGCTCAATCCAACGGTGGTCAGCGCAATAGATTATTATATGGTACAAAAATGTTGGAAAAGAAACTGCAGAAGACAACTTCCAGTAATCAGGGCTTGCAAAAAAACGTCAACTTGGTCTGTATTAAAAATCAGAACATAACGTTTATCAGAAATTTGTAATGCTCACTCAGGAATTTAGCTGGGAATCAGACATGCTATCTCAGTAACTGCAAATTCTGAAGATTCACTTGCAGATTTTCTTGGATTAGACATCTCCTGAGACTTTCTACAATGAGCAATTGCTCCTTCAATTGAGCTCTCGATCTCTGAGTTTGCACTGCTACTTCTCTTTAACAAACATAGATCCTGAGTCCCATTGGAACTGCAGGAAAAAGATGAAGATGTTGATGAAGAACCAGAAGAAGATGTAGATGAGGAAGATGAAAACTTGGTCGTGGTATGCCACTGAATCACTCCAGAGAAGGATCTTCTTTGATTATTAAATAAGGCATCCTCTACCATGTCTTTCTCAGTGCTTTTCTTGAGAGTATTACACTTCTGATATATTTGATTATCAGTTCTGCAAAAAGGCTTCTTGCTCAAACGGTCCTTACTTTTTGGATAACTTTCTGTTTCTCCATTCTGCGCCGGTTTAACAAAGGATTCATCCGTATAATCAGATTTGCTAAACAATGACTTTAGATACGCAGTTGAAGCTTTGAGCTTTTGACGAAGAGAGGAATGCTTCAGCTTCTTGGTCCATGACTTCTTTGGAAGATCTCCTATGAAACTGTTGGTTTCAGAGGACCATTCAAAGCAATAATCATCTGGGCTTAGCTCACTACTGACTCTGCAGGACTCTGATGGTGAGATATTGCAGGAGTCCAATGTAGCGTTGGAGTTAGTCAGAGGTGTCCTGGAGCTAGTAATTAAGGAAAGTGGATAGGTTTCTAAAAAGGGTTCTTTACTTTTACAGTCAAATGTTGAAGTTGTCGGGTTTTGGAGGAGTGTCTGAACCATTTGTAATCTAGGAGGAAGAAGAAGAGGAAGGAGTTTTCCTTTGTAGAAGAGTTCATCAGCTGGAGAAGCAGTAGTTTTTGTGTCATTAGAAAGTGAAGACATTTGAAACTCAAACTCTCTGCTCTGTGGTGGAGAGCTAATGGAGTGACAATGGAAGTTCGATGAAGACAAAGAAGAGCTCACTTCCATGTGTATGTACTCGTCTTCTTCTGCAAGACTGCAAGCAGGTTGATTTGTGGCCATCTCTCATATAACCTGAAAATCTCCTCTCTAGGCCTGTTTCAATGACTACCTGTGTTGTGTGTATGCATATGAAGATGCCTACGGGGAGGTGAGCTTGGTGGAGGAAGAAGGAGAAAAGAGCATCATTTAAAGTGAAGATGGTTCCAAGTTAGAAAATTAGTAATTTCCATTGTAAGGGGTTTGTCAGACTTTTTTCTTTCCTTTTGAGAAAGAAGGAAAAAAAAAAGAACCTGAATGGTCCAAACAATAAAATGTAGACAGATTATGCAGTTTTCTTTTCTAAGCAGTTTAGTAGCCAATCACTGCAATGATATGTGGTTCCTATGCAGTTGCTTTTGTTCCATCTTTTCCACCATTTTGTTTTCTTTCTTTTTCTTACCTTAACTGTATCCTTTATGGATACATGAAAAGATATGCATGTTTTTGAAACAAAGGACTATAATAATTGTATATCTCAATGCACTGTTTTAAGATCAATCTATCTACAATTTGATAAATTCAATTATGTGGGCAGATGTAAACTTCATATTAAACTATAAAACCTTTTTGGCTTTTATTTTTCTTTCTAGTTCACAAACAATTTCTAGCTATTGCAACTATGGTATATGAAGTGAAATAGTTTTAGGAGGAACTAACCAACTTCTGACATTTAAGGGATGTTATGTACTAAGTTTTAACAATTCTATCAACATTCCGATAATGTATGGACAGGACAGTTTCAGCTAATACATGCCCTTTGACTCACTCAGTACCTTGAATCTAAACAAGTGTTTCTGGTGATGAAGATGTTGACAGTAACTCTGTTTTTTGGTTCAAGGGTTACAGACTAAGAAGAGTCACATGATAAAATAGTGGTCTTGAAAATGATATTTAGTACTAGTTGTTGCAGTACAATTCAACAGATCAAAGACACACAAGGAATCTACATCTACTACTCATTCCCTTCCACATAGTGATTCACAATGTGGAAAAGATAGCGTGTATCTACTTGGGAAATGGGAATCTTCAACTGTGCTTGGGTATCATCATTATCATCATCTACTCTACACACAAATTTTTTATCAGAAAAAAGAAATGCAAGTTCTTGCTAATATTCCAAAGATTATAGTTACAATATAGAACAGTTCTGTTATGTTCTGCAACATCCACAAGCTTCCCTGCAAATTTTTTGAAAAAGTTAGCTCATATTTCTAAGCTTCTTGTGTTTTTTTGTTTTTACAATAATGGACAGAAACAGAGACAGAGGAAAGCAGAGAGATCAATTGCAGTGTACTCAAACAATATTCAATTGTTATATTTCATGCCATTTGCAAGAAACTGTCATTGATGAGCTATCACTTGAGGCTATGATGTCTCATTTGACCTGGTCAAATTTATTTCTTACTTTTTGTTATAAATAAATGAAAAATCCTGAAAACATCAGATGATTAACTTCATACTTTTTCACAGTTTGTAATTATAAATGTATTTGATAGCCAATAGAACTGATAAAGTTGTATCTTTTGATCTTTCTCTCTAAAGACTACACAATACCTTTAGCATCTGACAAAAGTTTGTCAGGGGCCAACTCTTCACTTACATTCTTTATATACCTAATCTTAGAATATATCACTTAGGTTCAGATCTTCTTAGGTGGACATGATGAGTAATTATAATATAATTCATACAAGTTAAAAAATTATGTCACTAAACAAAGAATTGCATTGATATCATTGAAAATTACATTCACAATAAATAGTTGCATTAAGATGTAACTTTACTAAGAATATTTTCATACTTTGATAGATTTTTTGATTTATATTAAATTAGTAGGTGATCTTTTTTATAAATTAATTTACTTTTAACTACCCTAAAATTTAATTTTCCCTATTTGTTTACAACTCTACAATAAGCATTCCTAAAAAGTTAACATAATTGAATGAAGTTTACAAGAGACAGAGTTATGGTTCAAATTCAATTGTAAACCAAGTTGCTCAGTATTGGTTTGGAAAGCAACAAGGCAATCATGTATGAGAAAACCAATTCAGCTTTACTGCACCATATCACTAAAGGAGGGAGGAGGTTAAACACACTTGAAATGTTATAAATGTTCTTGAGCAGTGAGACTCACATGATTACTCATTTCCTTAACGTGGCTCTGGACTCCGGCTGGCCTCTATAGTATGTAGGATGCATGATTGAGTAAATAGGAAGACACTCATGAAAGCTGTAAAGTTTATAAGGGAGGGTAGGCTTTAAGCTCGGTGGCTGTGGCTGGCCAACTTCAGAAAACTTGCTTTTCAAGTGGGATATGTACCATTGATTAAAGTTTCAGAACTCAGGATCCTAATCACTGTACCTCCAACAGGTCTAAGTAAAGAATTTCAAAGGCCCTTGTTTTGACTTCTTTTCAAAGCGGCATTAGAAGCTAAACTGGCACAATCTGTTCTGTTATCAGAGAAGGCTAGTCAGAAAATTCCAGGGATGTCTACAGGTGAATAACAATCTTCTGAGTAAGGTTTTCTATGACAAAGTGAGTAACAGGCAACTAAACTCAGACAACACATTGAGACAGTAAGGTGGACAAAAATTCTGCTCTTAACTGAGCTGAAAGTGTCTATAGTTCATTATCAAAGAAGAGAGAATTTACAAAATAAAAGCTCTAACAACTCCATGTCAACTTTGCCAGTAAATTGCAGTTTGGGGGTGATTTGTATCTATCTAAGACTTTCTTACATCCTATTATTAAGAGAAAAGGAAGAATTTTCCTTGTCTGGGCATATACCAAAATGCTGCAGATGCATACAACTAGTAAAATTTGGCATGCATCTTTGCTTGGTCTCAGCTTCTTGCTTCATGATCAAGTGCATCAAATTCCCAGTCACCAATATCCTCGGAAGAGTAGCCCCGTTCGTCCTTCTCATAGTCTGACTCAAGTATGTACATTCCCATCTGCACATTCGATGAATACTCTTCATTACTAGATGATGATTTCTTTGTCTTGTCATCTTTGTGTTGTGGACTATCACTTGTTTGTTTTGGAGTAGGGGATGGCCTTGGTGACTTTCTAGTGGGGGTCTCTACTTCCAGAACTGGTCTCTCAACAGATTCAAACTCCTCTCTCATTTTCTCTAGAGAGTATAACTGTTGTTTGATCTTCTCTTCATCTTTCCTGGATCAAGTGTTCAATATTCAATTGTAAGGCAACAATTCGATGCACTAACCCGGTATTGAATACCAGGAATGAAAAGAAAATCACAGCATGCATTACCTGTGAGCACCTTCAGTTTTGTCATAAAACTGCTTCTTTATAGCATCTATTATGCTTAAAGTGGTTAAAATCTGATTGAGCAATGAAGCAGAAAGTTAAGGCATATACTGAAAGAACTCGTTAGACTAGCTAAAACGTGAAAGTTAAATCCATCACTAAGCAGAAGACAAGGAAAACAGAAGATTTTGTTTTTGGGATCATCAAAGAACATGTACCTTGGCTTCAAGATTGATATACTCCTCTTCAAGCCCTTTTCTTTGATTTATTGCTTTTGAATCATCATCATCTTTACTTTTTGGAGGTATTGATTCTAACCTGTTGTAGAATAACAGTTTTGAGGCTTGACTTGATAATTGAAATTTGAAACAAATTCAGGATAGTATAATAATACCCTTGACAGGAACGCAATTCTCTGCCAAGCACTTTAACCCGGACAATCGAAGATCCCAGCAGTTCCTGATTGTATATGCAAGTCACATAAGTTGTACCACAATAAGAGGCTAGGATCATTAATTAGAAATTCTCAGTTGAAGCAATGATCTACAAGACAGTCAGACCATTACCTTATAATTGGTCAGACAATTAGTAACCAAATTCACAAAACAATCGCCATATTTCTGTAACTCGACACTGGAACATCCATACACAGGAAAGATAGAGAATTAGTATGAAAATGGACAGTATCTGAGACACTAAACGGACAAGTACACTTTCAGTCAACACTGGAACTTCCATTAACATTTTTTATCTAACATTCAACATGTCTAGCTTGGATTATGTTGATGTCGTGCCATTAAAGACATTAACAGTAGTGATTAGCAAAGTTTAAGGTCAGTTGAAAGGCAATATATGATTGTTTATAACACAGAAAGGCTAAGAGATAAAAAGAAGTAAATAAAATAATCTTTAGTTTCATTCAAGAAAGTTATCTGTTCCCAAAATAGTTCCTGAATCAGACAACATCAAAAGACCAGCAAGAGGCAAGTAAATTTACTTGGCTTGGTTTTCCATTTCCTTATTGTACTTTGTCTGGAGAACCCAGGTATCTTGCAGAAAATTAATCCATGTGTTCACAATATCTGCTTCTACTCTATATGAAGATATTGATCTTGATAGCTCATCTTCCTGGTTTATATGAAGCAGGTTTTCAGAATATATATATTTCCACAAATCTCAAGAAGTTAAATGTAGCGATCCCAAGAACAAGATCAAATATACCAATACCTTGGCCTTGAAGTGCACTAGAATCTGATTACTAGCGTCATCAAATTGGTCCCGTTCTTCCCTCGCATTGCGAAGCCGTGCTCGGGCTGCAGTCAATAAGGAATTGACCTGACCCAAATCAAGGCAGAGGAGGTGCACCCCACAAAAGTATGTGGATTAAGATTCCAGCGTAATGGATTATAACATATAGAACTACTATGACTTGTCAAACTTGATAGTTTTGCATGTATGAAGATCAATGTATGTGAATCCAGGTAAGCACAACTATTTAGGACATCAAAAGTTAAAAATGCATCAACTGGTTGAACGGATACTTGTTCAGAGAAGGCCAGGTATGACTGAAGATGAAAAAGGAAAATACCTTCTTTAGTTGGGCTTCAAGTTCATCTTTTTGCCTCTCAAGTTCTCTAATCTCTGCTCCCAGTTCCTAGAGATTGACATCAGGTGTTTAATACTCCTTGCAACAAACCAGGTCAGAAAATAACTCTCCTAATGTACAAACTGAATTAAAGAGTAATTAAAGGATTATTTTCAACCATAAAATAAAAGATGTTTGTTATCCAGATGCAAATCACTCTTTAGCTTATACTCATATTAGGAAGAGAGCAAATATAAAGTTCACCTTCTCAAGCTGGCTAACTTCATCGGCTTTAGCCACGCGAAAGTGAAGTGCTTCCTCTTTCTGGGACCTGCACATAAAGAAAGCCTAAAAGTTGTATAAAAGGCACTAAAGGCTTGTGAATTGCACCATGCTTCACCTTCTTCCCACCACCATGATGCATGCATACACAGGCACTGACAAGGAAATAAGTTCTGTATATACCTGTGTTCTAAAATACGTTTCTCAGCTTTGGAGGTGGAGTTAAGAAGAGATTCTGACAAAACTTTCAATTTGTCAACCTGCAAAAGTAGTTCTAAGCTTAGTTTTCAATCTGCAGAGGACATAATGTTCTGCCAGTGAACATGACATGCACCACTAGCTCACTAACATCAGCCAAAACAACTGTACCTTTTGAGCATGAACCTCGGGAGATTCCCCATTTTTCAAAGATTTCTTCTTTAGCAAGAGTTCCTCCAACGTGAAACAGAGTTCAATATGTCCTAAAGTATCCTTTGAAGCCTGCACGAAAACTGAAACAATTAGCCTCAAAGAGATGATCGGTCAAACTTTCCAGAAAAAGTTTTGGCATGTGGACATCAGCAATAAAGACACAACAATGAAAATGTTAAAATTCTGAACTTCTTAGAATTTTCCCTAAAAAATCGTTTCCCATGAACCACATGGTTCCTTGATGTCATAGTAAAGAAAAGTCGAAATTCCATATATTGAAAAAGAACATTCCTTTGTTTCCAGAAGTTAGACTCAAGTTTTAATGAATATATAAAATTAATTAAGTTAGCCTCACACAACAAATTAAGCTATTGTGGTGAAATAGTCACTTAATATGATATCAGAGTCTTTATGACTAAGTGGTCGTGAGTTCAGATCCTACCACCCACCTATTATTCAACACAAGATAGAGTGAGTTTGTGCAAATTTCAAGCTCAAAGAGCTTTCACTTGAAGGGGTGTGTTAACGAATATATAAAACCAATTAAGTTGGCCTCACACAACAACTTAAGCTATTGTGGTGAAACGGTCACTTAATAACAAGCACCAATAGCAGTATGGGGAGAGAATATAAAGGAAAAAGCAAAAGGGGATACAGAACTGCTGAAGATCTTTTCGGTTTCAAATGCAAATGTCGCATATATATGTGACTGAACATTTCAGGCCAATTAAATCAGCCTCACCTCAGTTTTTGAAGCAGTTGTTCCTTCAATTGATTTTTCACTAGCTTCATTTGGTGGCTGTTGGGATGCCTTTATCCTTTCAAGTTCTCCCATTATTCTGCAGGCTTCAGCATCTATTCTGAGGCAGAGAAACAGGACATAAAAACTTCTACAAAAGAAATCAACTTTTGATTTTATTGTCAAGAAATAAGATGACATTACTAATTCTGACAAAAACAGGGATACTGTCTCCATCCTAAGAAATTATGCAACATTCTATGTGACTTATGACATATGCATGCAACTATCCTATTTGAGATCTGCAGCCACCTTGCAATATCTGCATTAATTTTTAACCCAGCAATCGCATCCTGAGCGTATTGAAGCAATTCTTCCCGCTTTACCTAAAGAGCGAACAGAGAAAGATGAATTTAATTAAGATATTTTGCAGTAACATCATTCAATAATGTCCATTTCTAATTGTTAGAATAAGATTCCAAATTTTGCTATTTAATAAGCCAGTTCAAAATTGCAGCATTGATAAATCAAATCAATTGCATATCTGCAAGAAGCTTTTTATCTTGCTAGTTTCAATTTGCAGGTATTGTTTAGTATTTTGTTAATACTTTCATTAACATTGCAACAGGACGAAGGTATATGTTTCTTTTACTTACCAAAACTTCATCTTCATAACTGGAAAATGTTGCTGCCAAATCCTGTATGCTGCGCATCACAGCTTTGTGAATTTCCTTTCCTCCTGCAAGACAAAGCCTGTGTATAACCAGACCATAAAGAAGGTTACACTTATGACATTTAACAGAATTCTTTCTTACAGGGGGGGGAAAAATAAACATGAAAATTACAGTCCAAGAGTGAGAAACTTCACCCAAATATTTCCATGAGCAGAGAAACTTCTTCCTCGTTTGGAGCTTCAAGGATCTGAGTCATACAAAAGAATTAACCTGCGGTTAAACTCAATGGATCAGCAAATACTAAGTCCAGTTAATATGTTTCTACATGAATCAGAAGTTAGAATCTAAGGCAATTAACGTATCAGCATAAGATGCATCTGCTTAGTTGAACTCACCATAGACAATGTGATGCCTTCAAGAGCTTGACTATAGAGAAAGACATCACGGTAATTCATTGTGCCCAGATCAGGATCAACGTAATAAACCTGTTTGAATCTATGTAAAGCTTCTATGCAAATAAGAAACACATGAATTAACTAAGAAAAAAAATGCTCTGACTACTAACAAAATGTCCGCAATAACAAAGACACATATTGTTTAACATGCAAGTGAGCTACAGAGCCGATCCATCTCCAGAACACCTACAGATTCAAACATTGAAGAAAGGAGGAGGAGAACAAAGGATCACCATGGTGGGTCTTCTAAGAGCATCCTTGGATTCATCAGAGAAAAGTTGCTCATCTGTTTGCTTCTCATTACCACCGGGAATTTCAGCAGTTAATCTCTCAGTTTCCTTGAGTGCCACCAACCATCTTCGTAGCAACTGAATTCTTTCTTCTCCTCTACAAGACACAGAAACCTCCTCGAGTCTCTTCACAGTAAGCCTGAAGCTTTTCACATTCCTCAGCCCCTGCTTCCACAGTACCAAACATCCATCATCAACAAACATATTCAATCCATCTAATCACATTGGATCATGTTGGTCCACCATAACCCACATGGGGTCCCACAAAATCTATAAAAGTCGCAATCTTTTGGTCTTTTTCCGACATTAAACACATCATCAAATCCTGGAATTGAAAATTCAAGGTAATGCACGGAAAAAAAAAAAAAAGAAAGTCACGGACAATGCGGTCCTGGATGATCCTGGCGCCACCCGCAACGGCATTCCCGGCTTGGAGGACGACGGAGTCGGCGTAGCTACGGACAGTGCGTGTTAAGTTGTTGTTTCCGCCAACTTCCACAGCTCTGTGAACAGCAGACCGTAACCAAGACATTGTTATTATATTATTATTATGGTGTCTACTCTGTTTTCAGGTTTCAGGTTCTGTTCAAACAGACATGAACCACGTAAAAGCTAATATCATTGTCTTGCTCTTGGTGTTTGTAAGAGAATCTAATGATGTTCATAAACGAAGATTTTTGTTGCAATGATACGTTAACAGTTAGAAACAGACAAAGAGAAACACAGACGAGGGAAGGAGTCAAAGAGTTTTGGCGCGTGTGGGAAGTGAAGGTTCGGGTCTTAAGCCATTCGTTTCGCTTATTATTAGCAGGCCTTCTCATTCACCAATTTGCCATTTTCCATTCAATTTTTTGGTTTCACCAATTTTGTTCGACTTCTTTTCCATTTTATCCATTTTCTTGTTTTCTTTCTGTTGTCCCTAAAAGAGGGAAATGAATTGATAAATCCTCTTTTTATCCCTTTTCTTGTTCTATTTCTTATTAGGAAAAACCAAAATAAGACCTTCTTACCCATAAATGCACCTCTAATTAAAGTTTAATTTGATAATACCTTCCAAAAAGTAAACTTTTTAACTCATCAAACCTGAATTGTTCTGAAAGTTGGAGTCTTTTGCAAAATTTGTATCATTTGAGTTGAACTTTCTTATTGATATATTTTATATAGATGAGTAAAACATTTGAAGTTGTTCAGAAATATAAAATCTGAAATTGTATCTGATAAGAGATAAAAGAGTAAATGATGGCATTAAACTTCCAAACAAATCCTGAGACAGGGAGAGTGTTTCTTTTACTTGTAAAAGTACTTGTAATACTTTGTCTAACATTACTGTTCATTTCTACGAGTAGAACTAGTGGGAGAAAGTAACCATTACTTTACAAAAAAAGCTTTATTCTCAAGGACTGTGAATTATCAGGTGTGATCACAACTTCCAGCACATGATAATCGAGTCCCAGGGCCACTATAGAAGGATACAACACTTAGCTCAGTATCGGTTCTGGCAAAAGAAATGAGGAACAATTTTAAGAATGTAGGCTGTATCTGTACTTGGTTGACACCTCTCAAGCTGCTACTCATCTTTCTTGTTGGTAGAACAATGACAACACCGCACTTCTACAAGTCATCAATATCTGGCAATGGCATTTTCCAAAAGTTCCAAGAATTGTAATCTTCCTGCAAATGTATGCAATATATAATATTATCATCATCATCATCATCAATTTCCTCATTCTTCTTTTCTTCTTCCCTCTCCAGTCTCATTCATCCTTGCTTGTTTGTTTTCAAGTTGTTCTTTTTGCTCTTCTCAAAGTTGATACGAAAAGGAGTTCAATTCAAACTTAATCATGGCTTACCTGCTCAATCAATGATGTTGGCGGGAATATTTCATCAACAAGAGTGTGTAAAGATGTGTAGGACTTAACATCGACGCGATGGCTGATTGCCACTTCACCCTGCCAGGTTTAAAGGATTCTCAAGTAAACAATCAGAACTACAAATTGTCATTTCTAAATAATAAAAACTGAGAGGATGGTATATACCTTTGGATTTATGATAAAAATTTTGCCTTTAGGAATGCCCATTTTCTTGTAACTAAGCTCGTCGGTGTCTCTATTTCCAAAGCCCGCATAGAAGGGATTATAATCAGCAGGAAAGAGTCTTCTTATATTCTGCAAACAGAATTTTTTTGACTTGATAGTTTGTTTAAAACCTTCAGGGCATCTCACAGATACTTATATCTCCATATATGCAATTATTACCTCTAGGCACGCAATTTTAAATTCATGCGGAGCTCTTCTTATGACTGGAAACCGAACAAACAACAGGGTTAGCTAGAAATAACCAGGCATCATTTAATATGGAAAGTTTAATAGTTAACTATGAATTATGCAGAACGCAGAGAACAAGGATGACACAGAATTTATAGAAATCAGCAGTCCAGAGGTGTATTGCCATCAGCAACTACATGCATGGATTTTCAATTTAATATTTCATGCCAGTGACGTGAACCAGTTCCAAACTGCAGAATGAGACAACCTTCACGGTATAGTGACGGAAATAATCCATCGGGTGAGATGACAACAGGACCATTTGGTAAGGCTGTCCCATCCTGCAGGAGGACAAAAAAAATAATTAGACAGAAACATCAATTTAGCACATGAAACTAGAGAACATGATGCAGTGAGTATATTTAGTTTGTGTTTTCTTATTTAATTATTTTTCATAAGGTTTTGCTATTAAGTTTAGATTCGGTTTTCAATCAGGTTTACTTGATTATCCTATTAACAACAGAATTCTTGTAGGAGTTGTTTTTCCTATTTTAATTAGTCTAGTAAGAACACCATAAATAAGGGCTTTTCTCAAGAATTAAAACAGCCTTCGCATTTCAATTTATTATTAAAAAGGTTTTTGTTATAGACCCTAATCGTTCCAACCGCAATATACCCTTCTAGCCTACTTTGTTGGAAACTTGCTGCCCTAACCCCCTTTTTGCAACATAAGATCAACTGTATCAATACACAGAATTCAGGAAACAAGCCAGGGAAGAGGTACAAAAAGGAGCTACTCCAGTACCTGCTTTAGGTTGAATAGAAAACTTCTGGTTAAATATGCCTGAACAATAGCACGCGCACTCAAAAAAAGTAGTTGGTACCCATTTTCCTGCAGAAAACCAGAATTCAATATCCAGGTCCATCTCCATAACAAACCAACCAATCAACCCAACAACCATAATAAATGCAACTCAAGAATCTAACTGCTCATATCTGATAAGAGGATGTCAAGAAAGTTTGTAAAAAGGTGTAAGCAAATCAATTCACGACTGTGAATTATTTACTAGGAAGGAGTGAAATAATGCAGTATATTGATCTAGATGAGTAGCATCCACTGCTTTGGATGACATGTAGAGGTGGTCAACAATATGCATTGGTGATGCCACTAATCCGTTTGATGGTTAGGTAACAGTTTAGTACACAAGGGACCCTACAGAAACAGGGGACGTTTTGAAGACTCCATCAAGGCGTTTCTGCTTAACTAAAATGTTCCAGTTTTTCTCATTCTTACCCCTTTGTGTTTCTCCTAGACCCACCATAGCATTTTCTAGAGACGTGAATTAGATGAGAGTAGAAATTACCAGACATGAATGGGTGTCATGCAGGAGACACTTGGCACATAATTCTTTCCTAGGATCTTCAAAGTCATGGACTAAATGAAGCAAGTTTCACCAATCATCAAATGCTTGTATAGAAAGTAAAGCATATCTTTGAGAAATGAAGAATCAACCATATAATTTGAACATCCAATTATGACGAAAGCAGAAAAAGCAAATACCTTAATGGCAGAAAATAGTTTAGCCACACCAGATTGTGACCAGTCCTTCCCAACCAAAGGCATGAACTGACCTAAAACATCAGATCTGAAAAAGAATGTCAAGTTAATGCACCGCATACCAATACAATATCTAACTTATTAGACAACAACTAAGATCACTATGATGGATACCACATTTCTTTCCTTCATAAAAAAAAACTTCTGCCTGCTCACCGGTGAATTAAAAGTTGAAAGAATGTTCATCTGGACTTATAGCAACTTTGGCCTCATATCAAGCTTGCAAAACTATCACATAAAACTAATGTGTGGACATATACACATGAAAGTAGAAGGAAAAAGCACAAACACAATGCTTGCATAGTTGCATTTACAAAATGTGCATGGAAATGATAATTGAACTTGAAGGTTACTGCGGTTGAAAGCTCAGAAATCTATGATACATACAGGAACAAACAGAGTAAATGTTTTCAAAGGTAACATATAGAACAAAAAGACCACTCCCTGAAGTGTCAGCAGGGTTCTGACGGTGATTCCTGAAGCAGCTCAGCACCAAAGGCAGGCCAAGAATGCAACTCGAAAACATAGTGATTGTGTTATTTTCTACCGCCCCTCCGATAATATGGAAATCGTTAAGCATACAAAGCACACAAAATAGAGATCCAAAAAAATTTGACAATCATCAAAGGCTGATAATTGACATTACAAATTGTGCTTATGACAAGAAAGAAAAGGAGAAACTGAGGACAAACATAAGAAGTCAGTGCAATCTAAGTTCCTTTTATAATTTTGAGAGACTAATGATAGAACACCAGAGGCCTTACTTGGTAATTGTCCCATCAACATCTGATATTACAATTCTCGTGTTCCACTTCCACAAATATATGTGTGCAGCTTCCTGATAAAATTGAACATTGAGTATGCGACTAAAGAAAGAGAACTTCAGGTGCATATTGCTATCATCCAAACATCCAAAAATTCAGGTACCAGGCGAACCTGTTGTGTACCAAGAACCCTGGTAGAGAAACTGAAGGTTATGACATTTTGGCCATCTTTCAGATTCAGTGATGCTATCTGCTCACTAGTTGGAACATTTGTTCTTATGTATTGTTTGTGAGGCGATTGAACAGCATCATATGGCATCGGTTCAGCATTTGAGTTTTGTAAACCTGATTCAGTATCCAGATATAACTCTTCACTTGAGGCATTGCTGTTGCTATGTTCAAGTGTTTTGACCCTTCTAAATGGAATAGGCCAGAGCCTCCACCTGCGGCTAGGGGGTGTTGAAGTAAGTCCAGTATCAATGTCCCCATTCTCAGGTGTGTCACCCTGTTCCACAGGAATAGTATCTTTGGGATCAACAGGTAATTCTAAACCAAATGCCACCATTCCAAGAACAGCGGGAGCAGCCTTTTCCCATGGTAAGTACTTATCATCATATCTAACAATTAAGTTCTCATTTTTTATGACTGATGTTGCAGAGGTTTTAAATTCTTCTACAGATACAAGATGTGACTCAAACACTTTGGCAGCAGCCTCTGAACCCATGCCAGCACGAAGTTCCTTCCCACACAGTGAGATTTCAAACCCTACAAAATCAGAAGGAAGCAATGAAAGTAAACTCATATTCAACATGCATACATTAATAAAAGGTGCTCACTCATGCTTGAAAAAGCTTGGATCTCTTCACCAGAAGCTTCGTCTTTTCTGCTAACATCTTCAGCAGCAGGCCTTTGTGAATTACTATCTACCAACTCACTTGATGTGGATGGGCAAAGATCTTCATGTTTCTCTTCTGGATCATTTGTGATGTTAATAGGATATGCAGATGTAACATCAGAATCAATATGTTCCACATCTGCAGTGGTTTTCTCAATTGCTTTAACTTCAATATCTAAATCATGAGACCCGTCAGGCCCCCTAGATTCTGATTTACAAGCTGGAGATGAACCATCATTTGTGAATTCAACGAGATTTCCATTTGGAGTCCGGTCAATAGTGGAAGAATTACGAGGACATTCCCCATTTGAATTTTGCACTTTTGGTGAACACATTTCTTCATGGTCTACCAATTTTGTTAACTCCAAGCAGCTTTTAAAAACTTCTCTCTTAGTAGGGGATTCCTCTTCTGAAAGAGTGCAAATCTGCACAGTCCCTTCAAATCTAGAAATTTCCATTGTTTCTCGACCAAGACAAGCATGTTCCCCGTCGCCTTCACAAACCTCCAAATGATTTGCAAAAGCATTAATGCCACCACTTACAGTGAAATCATTGTCAGATGCAGCACTGGATACAGATGCATTCAGCTTGTTAACATAATCAGAAGACCGGGCATCATCAACTGGAGTAGATTCATCAGCTGCATCTTTCTGGCTCACATTCAACTCTGATGTGTTTAACTGCCCATTCTCAGCATTCTGCTCTGATTCTGAAACAGGCGCTGTCAAGACATGCCCATCCACACTCACCAAGATCACTTCTGAATCTAAACCATGAGGTTCTGCAAGAGGAACACTATCTAAATTTTCATATCTACCAGACCCATATTCTGATATCTCATCTGCACCCTCTACGGAAGATTGCTCATCTTGGAAGTCATAATATCTACGATCTACATCAGATTCTGTCCTCTCAAGTTGACCTACACCTGATGAGTCACACTCCTCTCGCAATTGAGCTACCCCAGAATCAGAAACACTATGCTTTAGTTGACCAATGTGCACTATGTTCTTAACAGCACTACCATCCTCAAGTGGCATTTCCATGCTGTCAGAATCCTTTAAAGCCTCATTCGTCTTGCTCTCATCACCAGATTCCACCTCCTTTATGAAATAAGCCTCACCGGAATTATCGAGATACATATGAAAATTTGCTTCGACACCATTTACATTTATGCGCACAATCTTCTCAGCCCCTTTCAGCACACCTTGAAATTTACCAAACCGAACGTACCAAGGGGCGCTCCGAAATGATCCATCTTGCTGTTGAACCACAATAACATCAACAGCTCCACCAAATGGATGAAATGGGGTAGCAACACTGTAGACTCCTTGTGAAATCAAGCTCCCAACTCTTCCCACCAAACTCATCGTTCAATCAACCCACTACACTGACAATATCTGATAAGCTCTATCTAAAGTCTTGATGTTTTCCCTTTCCAATTGAAACACCAAAAACTACTTATAAGTTACTCCCTCCACGACTAAACCCTACAGATTTCTTGATTATTGCTTTTTCTTCTACTGTGGTATCAAGATATCTGCATTTCATTTTCAAGTTCAATGTAAGAAGACATCCAAAAATGGTTACATAAAAGGAACTTTAAAATTAAACTAGTAAAAAAGCTGTTGGAATTTGAAACCCGCCCATCCACAGAAAAGAATAAACAATTTGAAACTGACCCATGAAACAAAAAGCTAAAAGAACCCATACCTCTGTTTGGCTACTAAGATAATAACACAAACGAGATTGAGAAACCATTTATCAACCAAAAGAAAACAAAAACTTCCGCTCCTTTTGGCCGCCGAACTCGGAACAGCCTTAGCAGTGCCACTCCACAGATGTTGCAATCCAAAAGCCGAAAAGCAAATTACGAAATGAGAAACTAACAGATAATCCCTTCAAAAAGATTCCTCATTTAAACAAACAAAGAAACCAGAACTCGAAATCGATACAAACAACGCAATGAAGACTAGCACAAGAAACATTAAAAAAACATACCTTTTCACAAAAAATGAAAAAAAAAAAGCAATTGAACTTAAACTGCTCTGACAAAACGATGAAAAGAAGATGATGAACTTACAGATTCGAAAATTTCCTGACAACCCACCAAAAAAAAAAAGGGTCGTCGTTTTTCAACCGCACAGCTCAAAACGAAGTCAATTATGTACAAATATCAAATTTTGTTTCTTCTTCTTATCTGGGGTTTGGCTTCTCTGATGCTTGAAACTGTATATAAAATTCTTGACGCTCCTCTACTTCGTGTATCTTCAACGATCCAAGCAATTCATCAAGCTTCAGTACGGTTAAGTCTTTGGCTTCTTGTACAGCAGTTACTTTGGGTCTCCATCTTTTGGGCAGACTCCTCAAGATCTTTCGAACATGGTCTTGACTGTTGTACGTTCTTCCAAGAGCTTTTAGTCCATTAACAATTGTTTGAAATCTTCCAAACATTTGATCAATGGTCTCTTCTTCTTTCATCTTGAACAACTCGTACTGATGCACCAGAATGCTTATCTTGGACTCCTTGACTTGATTTGTTCCTTCATGTGCAATTGA